>CAKOAT010179711.1:0-19263 GCA_932364175.1 Eruca vesicaria subsp. sativa
GACCATGGGTGCAAAGCTTGACCATGATGGAAGGTGACCATATGGGCAAATTCAAAATCTCTTCTTCTGCTCTTCCCCACGTGCATTTGACCGTTGTGTACCAACTTGCATTATTTTTAATTAATTTTATTTCAGGCCTCTTGCCTACTTATCTTGCTGTAATGCACATTGATTTGATTAAGGAAAATTTTTCCTCCTTCTATTCTTCTTAACTCACGAAATTCTCTCTCTCTCTATTATTTGTTCTTCATTCTCCAGCAACAATACTTTCTTAATCTCTAATTCTAACAATATATATCTATGCATTCAATAATAATTCATACACAACCTTTGAACAAAATCTGTTGTATATAGACGAATTTAAACGATGAAAAAGCCAGCTAATGAGAAAGATAGTATGGGAAATATCCAGCTAATGGGTATGCATAATTTAATTCGAGTGGAATCTGATTTCCACTCTGAGCTGGAAGCACTGCGGTGGGCAATGGAGAGTATGCTTCAATGTTCGCCATGTCAGAGCTTTGGGACGGATTGCAAGGAGTTAATAGCAATGCTTAGAGATCCTCTCGGCTGGCCAAGTTTCTCAATGGAGTTAGAAAATATCATGATGCTGCGGATTGTTTTCCAGATTTCAAGATTTTCTATGTTCTTAGAACGCATAATGGTGTTCCTGACTCTTTAGCTAAATCTGCTCGATCCTTTTATCGAGATTTATTGTATGTTGGTTGTTCTATCCCGGTCTACCTTCCCAGACCACCTTAAGCTTGAGTAATATATCAGCCGTTTGTTGCCAAAAAAAAAGAATAAAACGTCAAATGGTTTTGGTTGTTGAATAATTTCTTTCCCATGTGTAATGAATGATATGATGTGTCATGAAAAATTAATATTTAATAAAAATGATTAATTTTAACTAAAATGAATCCTAAGTAGATCACAAAGGTATGATATGAAAGCCTCAAACTCATTACTAAGTTTTTAATATTACACCAAAAACTTCCAAATAAAATCCACATAATAAAAAGTTCATAGCGTCTAGATACAAATTCTAAATCTTATTCTTGGCTTATATATATACAGAAACGAAAATATAGTCTATAAAAATATGTACACGCAATATCTATCTATGCATTCAATAATAATTCATACACAACTTTTGAACAAAATCTGTTGTATATAGACGAATTTAAACGATGAAAGAAATTCTTTCCAAATTTCTTGTTCATGAATATACCAACAACATCCGGCACAAAGTCACACAAGCTTACACGTGGTGTTCAGGGTTGTATTTCTTGTTTGGTTATTGTTATCAAAAGAAAAATATGAAATTAAATGGTTCACCCCATTTTCGATTTCTCCTTAATGCTGGCGAGATTTTGCTCGCCAATGTCAGCCTTTCTATCCTTTGCCCGATCGTGGTTTTCTTCTTTATTCTATTGATAGCTCTTTCTCTTCTCGGTTTCTCTTAATCTCTTTGCTCTGATGCAGACCTCGTCATTACTTATGATTACTTTCTTACCTTCAGGTTGCTAGCAAGAGTACCAGAACTGAAAATTTCTCTAGGTTTCCCGAATATTGTTTTGTTGTGCCTCTATTTTGCACTCATATTATGTTTCTCTTTCGGTATGCTCCAGATTCGTGAGAATTTGTTCTACAATCTCTTATACGAAGTGATTCCTAGTTGAAGACCTTCTCCACCACTCTCACCCCCTCGCCCCAAACACAAAACATCTAGATAGATATCAGAATCTTAACAACCGGTACATGTTGGCTTCCACTCTTAATTCGGTGTCTAAATCTGGAAACTTGTCGTCACTAAGACTGCTCTTTACTAGAAGTTTGTACACAATTTCCGTCCTGATAGGACCTTCTCGTGCCGATCTTCATTGTGATTCCAGCGAGTTCTAATGTTTTACTAAACCCTGATGATTCTGGCAAGGCGTCTAATGTTCCTTGGCGCTTAATCTATGAGATTCCTCCCCTTCACCTGCACCTTTTTTCCCATATCTAATTGCTCTCTGCTCAAGCGATCCACAAACAATGAACCAAAAATTATGTATCCTTGGGCCAGGTCCATTACATATGTAGCAATTTTCATGTCTATTACTAACCCCCCCCCCCCGAAATTATTTGTTTGGTTAAGATTGCAAGACAGTTTTTATGGTTTTTGGTTGGGTTAGTTTTGTCAAGATTCTGGTGGGTTCACCGGGCCTACAAGATGTGTGTAATGTCATCTTCCTCTTGTATGAAGATTGTATAAGTGGGTTCGCTGGGCTCGTTTACACTTGCAGATTTTTTATTCCATGATTACGGTCAAACCTAAGGTAATTAAAGAATAATTTCAAGGAAGACTTCCCTAAAAATCTTTTCTGTAAAATTCAAATATGGTCAATTGCAAAAATATCCTATGCAGACTTCCACTGATTGTGAACAGATTTCTTGTAAAGGTTGAGAAGACTTTCATGGAAGTCTTCTGTCAAAAGACTTTCACAGAAGTATTCAGTCTAAAGTCAAAATTTTCACACAAATTGGTCAATTGCAAAACTAACATGTTATTTGAGGAGACTTTCAAGGAAGTCCGCTCTGGTATTCTCGTGATTTTTTAAAATACAAAAGTAAGTCAATATTTACAAAGAAAGACTTCCAGAGAAGTCTCCTCTACAGCAGTCTTCTCTGGTAGTCTTCCTTTGTAAATTTTCAATTGCAAAAATGACATAAATGAAAGTCTTTCACGGAAGTCTTCCACGATAATTAATGTTTAGTAAAATTTCATTTTCTCCAAATTTAATATGACTTTTTAAAAATTTTATTTTTAATTCATGTGTATTAGTCAATATTGGAGCTCGTGAATGAAATTTATAACTTAATTTGTGATAACTTTGAGGTTAGAAAATATGTTTATTAATATTAATCAGGGAAGTCTTCTCAGCTTAATTTTCTTAAGTTGAAGTTCTATGTTTGCTAATGTATTCTAATTTAATATTTTATGTAGTTGATGCGTAAGTTAAGTGTAGTCTATGGAGAATAGTTGGTGAAAGATGACTCTTGGGATTTTATGGTTGATAATGTTAAATGAGCGAAAATTTTATTTTTGAGTGAATGTTGGATCTATCAAGGATTATAGCACCAAAAAACCTTAGAAGCAACACAAGATTTATAGATGTTCAAACTGAAAACAAACTGGCCATACACATCCACATTGTGATAACTGATGTAGGTGAAGACTTCCAATTTCTTAGAAGTCTTTGTTGGGGTCAAAATCGGTTACGACGGAATCAACAACCAAAACTTTCCGCAGAAGTTAAAATAAAGATTTAAACACGAAAAAGTGTCAAGAAGAAATCTAAGGATTCTCCGAACAAAGCAACTCCTAAAAACACGACAATCGTCATCTTGGAAATCGTCGGGAAATCAAATAAAACAGCCTGCAATTGTTTTATTGGCCAAGTTAACAAAAACGGTAGTAACACCCAAACTCCCTGAGGCGTTAAAACTATTGTTAAAGATCAGAGTCAACGCCTACGGACACGTATCCTTACATACTCAGAGGTCTCGGGTCGAGAAAACAAGAAAGGACCAAAGCCAAGCAACCGTCCAGCTCGCCAACAAGCAAGCTAGGAAAAACATGTGACCAGCTCGTCCCTGGGCGAGCTGAACACATCAGTCCAGCTCGCCCATGGGCGAGCTGGCCACACATGTAACCAGATCTCCCATGGGTGAGCTGCACTCAACAAGTCCAGCTCGCCCATGGGTGAGCTGAACACACATGTGACCAGCTCGCCCACGGGCGAGCTGCACGCACTTATCCAGCTCACCCATTGGCGAGCTGAGCACATTTGTCCAGCTCGCCAATGGGCGAGCTGAATTCAACCATATGAGTTCCTCGACTCGATCGTATTCTGAACCGTGATCGTAACTTCCTTCGTTTCGTCTCAATCCGCCTTACCATTTGAGTTTTAGGATAAAAACCGTAAAGACGCGTTTTTAGTAAAACCTCGAGTAAATCGTATAAAACGGCAACGGTTAAACGAAACACCGAGTATTGCCAAACTATACGATTAACTCGAGATATTTTATAGAAAATCGTAAAACACGCGTTTTTAGTAAAACCTCGAGTAAATCGTATAAAACGGCAATGGTTAAACGAAACGCCAAACATTGCCAAACTATATGATTAACTCGAGAATTTTTATAAAAATCGTAAAACACGCATTTTTATTGAAACCTCGAGTAAATCGTATAAAATGACAAAGGTTAAACGAAACATCGAACATTGCCAAACCATACAATTAACTCGAGATATTTACTTAAAAACGTCGTCGTATCATGAAACAATCTTGTCAAAAGTCGGAAAACGGCTAAGTCGTAAAACGGCTCGAAAGATCCTAAAACGCGATAAAATCCTACTCGCGACTTTAGATAGAATCCAGCCCAAAGATACAATGACGGTTTGCCTATTATTCGCAGGAAAAGTTAAATGTCAAAATTGAAGAAAAATAGAAGTTTTCCGCAGAAAAATGGAAAGATCAAGATAAATAGAAGATTTCCGATAAGCACGAATCAAGGCGAAAAAGGAAAGATTAAACCTTCTAGAGCCATCAGCTCTTGTAGCCAAGGCTTTACGTTGTTGTACTGCTCTTACGCAGATTTGGAATAAGAAACCTTTTTGCCCTATACTTCTCGATTTTTATTGTTCTTACTGTTATTCTCATTTTCTGATTGCTTGGCGTGTGGTTTAGCAGATATCCGAGACCTCTGGAAAATTAGAGTTTTCCCTAAGTTCCTTTATTTACGGAAATCGACGGTGTGAATTTAGGTTCCCATAGTCTGGCACTAGAAGGAGGGGGGGGGGTTACAGATCTATCTAACTCTCAGACCACATCACGCTCAGTCAAATCACGATGACAGAATAACAACCAACATATGTCAACGTGAACGACGAAACTCAAACTCCAGCGGCAAACGTCACTACAGTTAACGCTACGGCCAACACTACGACGCTGCAGAAGGCACTCTCCGCCTATCAGAAAAGGATGGATGAACATGATTAGCTAATCGGATCTCTCGCAAAACAGGTCGAAACCTTAATCGCAAAAACCAAAGCAATCCGCCCCCGCGGAACTATGAAGATCCGCGGAAGAAGAATCAGTTTCTCAATTCCTATGGATCACCCAAGAAACAAGCAGGGTAATCAACCGGGGGAAACCTCCGAGAAAGATAACCCTGACGCGACAGAAAAAGACTCGGAAAAATATCCTTCTCGCGAACAGGAGATCAAGGACGACGGTGTCGAAAGGGTAAATCTAGAAACCAGCAACCAATCCGATCCTTCGGATGAAGACGCTGACGTTCATCCGAGGATGAGGAAAGATTGCAGTCCTCAGCCCGATTCCTCTCTCGAACACTCTCTCACCGAGGACGAGGAAGATCTCTATTGCATGGAGCATGTGAAGACGGCCGAGGAACAATCTGAAGTTACTCACAGCAAACGCCGACGGGGTCGGAAAACTGCTGGTGACCAAACTGAGATTCCAATCTCCGCGATTATATCACTAAAACGGCCGCAGCGATAAAAGCAGTGAAATCACGAATTCACCATGTCACTAGTGCTGCGCCCGAAATCGATCGACTGCTGTACGAATCTCGGCAAACGCCTTTTACGGCTCGTATCACCCAGATTAAGCTGCCCGATCCCGAAAAGATCAAAGTGCCGACTTACGATGGGACAACCGATCCCAAACGCACCTACAGTCCTTACAGATCACTATGGGTCGAGCCAAGCTCAAGGAAAGCAAAACCTAGAAGGATCAGCGCTCGAATGGTTCTCTCGACGTAAGTGAAATTTGATCAGGTGTTTCCGCCAGCTTGCCTCGGAATTCTTAAAACAGTACTCGATGTTCATAAACCGAGAGACTTCCGACGCCAACCTCTGGAGCCTATCCCAGAAGGAAGACGAACCTCTCCGCTACTTCATGAAGAAGTTCAAAGTCATCATGGCTAGGGTTAGCGGAATAAGTGACATAGCAGCAATCGACGGCTGAGAAAATCGCTCTGGTTCAAGTCGAAGTTCAGAAAGTGGATAACTCTCGAAAAACCGTGTACGATCCAGGACGCGCTCTACAAAGCTACCAATTTCATTGTTATCGAAGCGGAAACTAAGATCCTGGCGGAACAACATAAACCGGCAAAAGCGTCTGCTAAAGACGCCGCGTCTGAGCAAAAGCCGAAAAAGAAAAACCCTCGTAACGACAAGTATGTCCATCACGAGGGACATGATATTCAGGGGGCGCATAACTACGCCATCAACTCTGGATCGGAGCAAGGGCGAACTAAGGGAAACACTTGGACCAGGAACGCGAGTTACGACGAAAAAGTTTTCTGCGACTTCCACCAGACCTGCGGTCATTCTACCGTAAACTGCAAAGTTCTCGGGTGCAAGATTGGCCGCAAAACTGCTCATGGGAGTTGCTCTATCTCTTATCTTTTATGGAGAGATCGTGAAGTAAGTACTCAAAATCATTTTCACAGTTGAAATATATAATTGATTAATGTACAAACATAGTCTAAAATATAGGTTTTCTAATCTTATCAATAGGCATGTAAAATTATTCATGCATTTAGACGAAAACCACCACATGGATGGGATATTATGGAACGTTGTTTCAGATTATATAATGTACAGTCACAATATCAATATTCGGCCAGCCAAAGAAGAGAAGAAATGAGGAATGAAGATGCAAATGAAGATATGTTGTATGATGGTATATATGATGATGAAATGTCAGACAATCAAGATCCAGACACAAGAAAACGAAGAAGTATATCATCTTAATATTAACGATGAAACCCATCCATCAAATGAGTTCATACGTGCACCGCCATGTCAAAGCTCTGCGACGGCTGATCCAATTTAAATACCTAGTTCAAGAGTCCAACAAAGAGGCAAAGCAAGACGAGGAAGTACTTCAAAAAGACTATCGGTAAAATCAGTTTTACATGGGAGTGGTTCACGAGGAAGTAAGAAAAAGCAATCATTTGAGACTACCTTGATAGATACAATGGCTGGATTTAGGGAGTTCCAACGTCATAGTCTACAACAATTACGTCCAAATTCGTTTGACCAAGAAGACTACAATGATTTCGATGTGGCTGTTAAGATATTTGAATCAATGGGGCTTCCAAATGACACCAAAGTTTACTGGGCGTGCATTAACGAATTTAGAGAATATACATTCTGGCATAAGTATTTTATTGATAGAGCTGACAACACTTTTGAAGAAAAAATCCAGTTCTTACAAGCTTTAAGTGGATTTACACGTGATGATCAATACATTGAGAAGCGGTTAAGCTCTGGAAAACCTTTCGGGAGTCCTGGTTCCGGTGGCATCCATTCAAGTAGTCCATCTTCTAGAGGTAATAATTCATGGGGGGAAACGGGAAATGGTCAATGGGATCAACAAATACGTGCTCTGCAATGGGGATACAACACCACCTTCTTATCAATGGGGTACACCACCAGTTTCGAATCAATGGGGTACACCACCAGCTGCTCAACAATGGGGTACACCACCAGTGGGTCAACAATGGGGTGCACCAACAAGTGTTCAAGAATGGAGCACACCAGCACTGCTCATCAGTGGGATACACCACCATATTCTTCGCAGTGGGGTACAACTTCACATGCTCAACAATGAAGTTCACCACCAGTAGCTCCACAGTGGGGTACAACATCAACTTCTCAACAATGGAGTTCAAAACCAGTGGCTTTACAATGGGGTACAACATCAACTGCTCAACCATGGAGTTCACCATCAAATGATCAACAGTGGAGTTCACCTCCGATGGATGTTCAGTATGGATTTTCACTTGAATCTCAAAATAAAAGTCCAAGAATTGCTGAAGAAAGAGTTGCAGAGGAAGCTCCAGTGCCAACTTCTGTCAACAGTCAAAAAGGAGTATCAACTACACAAATATCTCGCACACGTAAATCAGGAAGATTGTTCAATATTTGGGGAAGGCAACAGGGCCTAATTTGAATGAAACTCATCAAATCGATTCAGAAGATGAAACTTAGTTCAATACTTTATGATTCTAATAATAAAATCTCTTGGTTTTATTTGAGTTTTTGTAATATATTTGATTATTATGTGTAATCCAATCATGACATTTTTCATATCAATCTAATTTTGTTTTCGTAATCTAATTTAGGTTTTTTTGTATATGCTAACTGCGGCCACAAGGAGTTCAGGTTCTAAATTATGAAGAAAGAGTTGAGTTGTGGAACTTGGAAAATGAACAATTTGAAGAGTTAGTTATTCAACCAGCATTGAGTTACTAAAATAGACATTTTGCAAGAGGAAAAGTCCAAACAGATAATGGATTGGGGTGGAAAAATATTTTTCATCGATTACAAGTAGATCATGCCGCTTGTCTTTAGTTATTACGAATGTCACTTGATTGTTTCAGAACATTGTGTCATCAACTGAAAGCAAGGTATGAACTACAACCAACACTGAATGTAAGCATTGAAGAGAGAGTAAGCAAGGTATAGAGT
Organism: Eruca vesicaria subsp. sativa; assembly: GCA_932364175.1. Taxonomy (NCBI): domain Eukaryota; kingdom Viridiplantae; phylum Streptophyta; class Magnoliopsida; order Brassicales; family Brassicaceae; genus Eruca; species Eruca vesicaria. Next base: position 8,552 of record CAKOAT010179711.1, read on the forward strand.
TACTTGCTTGTGATTATATCCACACTCCTACACGAGAAGAACTATATAGGATTCCCGAAAAACTTATGAATGGAAGATATTAGCCATTTTTGGTGGATCTGCTGGAGAAATGGACGGGTTCATGTATGTGCGAAGGTCAAGCCAGAGTTACAAGGAATGTATTGGAATAGACATGACATAACATCATTAAATATCATGGGCATTTGTGATATAAATATGTTGTTCACATATTGTTGGAATGGAGCTCCAGGATCTTGTCATGATACATCAGTTCTTAAGATGGCACAAAACAATAATCAGGAATTTCCTTTACCACCACCAAATAAGTATTATGTTGTTGACTCTGGCTATCCAAATAAACAAGATTTTCTTGCTCCATATCGATCTTCACGAAATATGGTTGTTCGGTATCTTATGTCGCAATTCAAAATGCTCCTCCTCCTCAGAACAAGCATGAATATTTCAATCGTTGGCATGCATCTCTGTGTTCAGTTATTGAAAGGACATTTGAAGCTTGGAAAAAGAAATAGAGGATTCTTTATGATTTTCCAAGATATAATATTGAATTGCTAAAAAAGTAGTATTGGCTACAATGGGTCTGCATAATTTTATTAGAATTTCAAATTTTATAGATGATGATTTTGCTGAACTGGAACAAACACGTATCGGCAACACCGAAGTAGAGACTGATACTAATGAGATGGAAGCACCAGATATAGCTGATGGAGACTTGATGACGAATATAAGAGAACAGATTGCAAATACATTATGGGCTAATAAATTAAAAATTATTATTTTTATTACGGTAATATTTAAATTTGTGTTATGTTTTTGTTCCAATAAAATATTATGTATTTTTTTATGAAAAAAAATTAGTAACTGGAAATTTAATAAAATTTTTATATTTTATAAACATTATTATAAAATTATAATCTGAACCGTCTTTTATCTGCTTTCACCATTCAAACAAATATTTTAGACGACTAGATCCGCTAGATCAACCCTTGTTCTGCTAGTTCCACTAAATCCACAACGCTAGATCCGTTTTTTCAGGCTTTGAACCAAGTTGGACAATAAAAATTTGTATCACTTACCACTAAACTAAAGGAAACTATTAATATGTGGCCCAAAATTACATTATAACTAGGATAAGACTTGCGTTTTGCGCATGATAAATTTATATAAAAATTACTTTAAAAAAATCTATATTATTGATTGAATTAATATTTTGGTCTTTAAACAATTCTTTTAATTTTTTGTTGATTACATAATTTGTTTACTAATGAACTGATCTAATTTTTAAAATGTTTTAGGTCAAAATATCACTTACCGCAAAGAACCTAACGTTTAGGTCGAAAAATCTCGGGTATATTTGGTTACAATGAAATTATGTCAGCTCGGTTTTATATCATGATTTAGAAATTTAAAAATTAATTATGGTTCTGAGAAGTTTACGCTCACGTGCCAATTATATATATCTTCAATATTTTTATTTTTTTGTATCTTTTTCATTTTGGTTATTGCTCGATATAAATATTGATTTTGAAGTTTATTCTCATTTCTTTGTTTGTTTTGGCCCGAGATTTAGAAAATACTTAGGTTAAGATCTGTTTTTTTTTTTTGTAGAATACGTATTTTATATTTATTATTTATTTTATTTTTTCTGCATATTATGAAATAATAAAATAATAAGTATATATATTAAGTAACTAAGAAATCAGTTACTATTGTGTAGTAAATTGGCGCATGCATATAGATCTAACGACCACTCTTGTTTATTCGCAGTCAGGGTAAATAAATCAAAATAATCAATCTTATATATCGTATATGATATATAATTAAATTTAAATGATATTAGTATAGATATATAGCACACTGTTAATATGAATATTTATTAAATGAGGCTTCTACTCATATGATTTAATGATTATTTTCATAATTGTGTAATAAAAATGGGAAAATTGCCAAATATGACTCAAAACTTGATTTGAAATGCAAAAGTAAACCCAAACTTGAATCAAAATGCAAAAGTAACTTAAAAAGCTATTGAAATTACAACCAACCCCTTGTGAACAAACAATAAAAGAGTATTTTTTTTTTACGTTTCTAGCCCTCGCAAGTCGCCTGGGACAGTTTTTATTAAAAATAATTTAAAAATTGTGTAATAAATATCTTGATAAATGAAAAATTGGGATTATATAATTAACATATGTCTTAAGAGATATAAATAAGATATAAAAAAGTCCGTTGTTTTCAACATAGATGAGTGAAAGTAGTGAGTCATGATATTCTTTAGTTTAGGTTTCACCAACATATGTTGTAGTATTGTATGTGTTTCTTAGGGTTAGAAATTCGAAAGCATAAATGTATTTTTGAAAAATTAAAAATTTACCTAAGTGTGTTTATTTATGTGTATAGTAAACACTATGAGCTGAAGGAGTCTAAGTTGGGAGTTTTCATCAAGTTCCAAGAGCTGGAATTTGAATGGGCTTCAAGGCTGGTTCACTACATACTCTGTTTCCAGCTTGACATAAAGAAGAAGTATGATCTGTGGAGTCTTACTGGTCCACAACCTTTGAGGTTTTCACTGTTCGAGTTTGAATACCTCACTGGTCTAAACTGCGAATACATTGAGGACCTTGAGAGACCAAATTGTCATGTTACAAAGGAGTTGGTTGCTTTCTGGGAGTTAATGTTGAAGCTGGGCCAACTACTGATCAGATAATAAATGCATTTGGGAGATGCGAAAGGTGGTCTCCGGATGATCGCAAGCGGCTCGGGTACCTTGCCATCTTGGCTGGATACATTGAAGGGAGGAAGTTTTCAACCCATACACGGGCTATGCTGGCTAGGCTAGTGATGGATCTAGAACGGTTTGAGAATTATCCATGGGGGAGAGTCGCGTTTAAGGTGTTGATGGACTCTGTGAAGGGCAAAGATATATCTGGTTGTTAGACCATTGATGGGTTTGTACCAGCTCTTCAGGTCTGGGTGTACACAGCTCTGCCGAAATTGGGTGCTAATTATGGTCAGCCCATACCAAACAGCTCTCGACCGATACTAGCTTACAAGGGTGGCAAAGGACGGTATTTTAAAGATGCCATTGAATGACAGGTATTTACTTTACTCTAGAAGCAGACGACTTATGATTAAGTCGTCTGGAAAGTCTTCCAGCTGGACGAATTAGCAGACGACTTAAAAATAAGTCGTCTAAAAGTCTTCCAGCTGAATGACTTAGCAGACTACTTATCATTAAGTCGTCTAGGAAGACTACCCAGACGACTTAATAATAAGTAGTCTGCTAAGTCATCCAGCTGGATGACTTTTCAGACGACTTTTTTAAGTCGTCTGCTAAGTCGTCCAGTTGGACGACTTTCTAGACGACTTAATCATAAGTTTTTCTGTGAATTCATTTCTTTCCATATTTCTTAATCCGTCAAATATCTTCTATTTACTGCAGACTAGTGTTATGAACTTTGTTGAGAAGGGCATGGCTGAAATGTTTCCAAGATGGGACTCTGATGCTGATGATCCGGCCGCGGAGAACATAATTAAACTCATGTACATAAAGAAACCATGGAAGTGGACCATGGATTGTTGGGAAGTCACCGGTACTTGGGCCAATACAAGGCCGGTAGCAAAGAAAAGGAAGAAAGCGATAGTTCTGGTGAAGGAAGAGAGTCCAAGACCTCTTAAGAAAGGTCGTACAGAGCGTATAGAAGAGCTGGTAGATGAAGAGGAAGATTCAGAGGAAGATGCAGAGGAAGAGGCTGAGGTCAGACCGAACGTTGGTGGGCTGACCAAAGAGGATATTGAAAGAATCGTGAAGGATTCTTTGAAAGATTCTTTGAAGGATGTACTCGATGCCTTGATTCAAGGGTTTGGGACGTGCCTTACGGAGATCAAGTATCTGTCTGAAAGGGTGGAAGCTGTGGAGAAAATCCTTGGTGTCACCAGAAAAGAACAAAAAAAGAGTAAGGGTCAAACTGAAGGAGATCTTACTGGGGGGGGGGGAATGTGAAAGTTTTAATGGGTCGAACGCGGGAAAGAAGAGCTTGCCGAAGGGGGGTAAAGCAACAGATTTGTCCGCAGGTACTACTTCCTCGAAAGAGGTGAGTATAGTTCCGAGCCAGGAAAAACCTCCAGAACCGAGCCTTCCATCCCACCTTCCATCCAGCCTTCCATCCAACCTTCCATCCAGCCTTCTATCCAACCTTCTTGAAGGAGATCTTCCATACAGCCTTCCATCCAACCTTCCATCCAGCTTTCATCCAGATCCAGACCCGAGCTTCGAAATCTTGGATAAACAGAAACCCACTGTTTCAGATCGAGTGAAGGAGCAAGTTAGATATCAGGAAAATAGGGAACTCGCTTTGGAAAAAAATAAACGTGCCAAGAGTGAGCGACAAAGGACTCTTGCTGCCTCACAACAATCTCCTTATACAGCAAACAGCACGGCCAAAGTGATCATTCCAAACCCAAAGCAAAAAGGCCAAAGTCAAAGCAAAAAGGCCAACATTGCTTCCAAAAAGGCCAAAGCTCCAGTCTATAATCCATTTGGATCAGTTAACAAGATAAAACTGAAGGCACTCGCTGATTGGTTGAAAACTGATCCGTAAGTGATCCATAATAGCTTGCTTTTTAGTCTACAAAACTGATTGCTGACTGGACATTTTGTGTTTGCAGCTGGTATGACACACCTTTGAAAGATAAACCACGTACAATACCAACTAAGTGGTATCACATCCTCTGAACCTCCTTATCTTGGATGCATAACTGTGTAAGTGTATCTTTTGACTACAATTCCACGTAGATGACTTACCGTTAAGTTGTCTTCTAAGTATTCTACGTAGACGACTTATCAGACGACTTACCATTAAGTCGTCTGGTAAGTCTTCTTTGTAGACTTACCAATAAGTTGTCTAGTAAGTCTTCTTTGTAGACGACTTACCATTAAGTCGTCTGATCTCGTTCACAAAGAATACTTACAAGACGACTTAATGGTAAGTCGTCTGTTAAGTCGTCTGATATCTTCTGAGTTGTTTTATCTTAAATGCAGCACGTTGATGCTTGGATTTATGTGCTGAGGAAGAGGTACGCTGAACATCCACAAGCGTTCAGGAGCGAGATGATTTGCTTCGTTGATCATCTATTTGCTCAGCAATGGAGAGCCAGCTACAATGACTTTAAACTTACGGAGCCTGCTCCCAACGGTTTGGGAAGAAGACTCCCTGGTGGAGCGTTTAACTATTATGCAGGCACTGTACCATCATTTTACAAGTCTAAGAAGATGTGGGGGGGGGGGGTGGATATTGATGATATCTATGCGCCAGTTAACTACAAGAACGAGCATTGGGTTGCTATATGGATATCGATCCCTAAGAGACACATAGTCGTCTGGGACAGCATCGTATCTTGTATCTCCGACGAAGAACTCGAACTGGTAATGGAGCATTTTCAGCACATGGTTCCTTATCTGCTTGTTGAGTGCTCTACCACTGATGAGCTGCGTGACCAATACTCCCAGGAGCCATTCACATTTGAACATGCAAGCAATGTGTCTCAGGCCCCATCTGGTGATTGTGGCGTCTACGCTCTAAAATACATTGAATGTCATTCTCTTGGGCTGTCATTTAATGCAAAACTTTTCTAAGAACGACGCCAGCGTGAACAATATTAGGGATAAGATGGCTGTGGATATATATAATGATCTCACTCTCCCACATTTGTATGAAAACAAGGATAATTTTGAGGAGATCGGTGCTTATGAAGCCTGATGTTTGCATTGTATGTTTGTATATTTGTATTCAAACTTGATGAGGCTGATGTTTAGGATGCTTGTTGTGTTTGTGTTTGTTTATTTGAACTTGGTTGTATGTTGTGTTTGTTGTACAGAGAACTTTCAATTAATTCTTAAAACATACTCATAAAGCCTGGACGACTAATAATTAAGTCGTCTGGACAACTTATCTTCTGTATATGAACCTTTTAAAACTAAGTCGTCTTATAATCTTTTGGTTGTGCAATTTGACAAAGAAGTTAATACATAGACTAAACACTAGACGACTTAATAATAGGTCGTCTGAACGACTAATCAACACTAGACGACTTAAATTTAAGTCGTCCAGAAGACTAGGTAACCATGGACGACTTAACAACACTAGACGACTTAATTATAGGTCGTATGAACGACTAATCAACACGAGAAGACTTAATTATAAGTCGTCTGGACGACTACTCAACACTAGACGACATAACTTTAAGTCGTCCAGAAGACTAGGTAACCGTGGACGACTTAACAACACTAGAAGACTTAATTATAGGTCGTCTGAACGACTAAACAACACTAGACGACTAAATTCTAGGTCGTCTGGACGACTAATCAACCGGTTTCTTACATTGTGGTTTCGTATGGCCAGTTTCCTTGCAGTTTGAGCATCTATAAACCCTGTGTTCCTTCCGGGGTTTGCGTCCTTTCATCCTAGATAGCTCCAACCAAGATTGTCATCTTGATTTCTTCTGTCTCCCCGGACCACGCTTTACCTCCGAAGGGAAGCATGTGCGTTCCTCAACTTGTTGTCCAGCACAAGGAAATATATTCTCTGAGTATCCTTCAAACAAATACTCCTTTGAGTACACTGGATGTACAAGTGTGGATATATGCAAACCAGAAAATGTACCAGCAGCTATAGCATGAGAACAAGGTATTTTCTCCACTTGGTAGACACCACAATCACACTTTCCATGTTCCAAATCAACCACACAGTCCATTTTGCCACCTTTCACAAAGAATCGCCATCCATCAATTGGTTGGGCCCTCATCGTATCCGCTATCTCCTCTCGAACAACAAGCAAGTATTCAACACCCCGACTATGTTGAGTTGGGAGACTCAAAGCATCTTCTCTCCTTTTCCATACCACTTTCCTAGCTTCTTCCTTATGAACTCCAGCAGAAACTTAATCGGAAATTCTTCTAGCTCGCTTCAGTGCAGAATTAATAGATTCAGCGATGTTGCTTGTTTTTATGTTGTACCTGTCCCCCTGGCAATAAACCCTTTTCCATCGGCTGACGTCGGCATTCACCAAATACGTTGCAAGGTCCGGGTTTGCACTATTTATCTCAGCCATGTACCGGTTAAAATCTGAAACCGTATGAGCATAAGGTGCACCTTTCACCAAGTACAAGAGATGTTTCCCTTTATACTTTTTGACAATGTTATCTTGAAGGTGATAATAACATATTCCTCTCACTGCCCAAGGAAACACCTTATCACACGCACTTTTAATGGCCATATGCCGGTCGGAGACTATCACCAGAGGCTGGTCATCAGATATACAAGTAGCCAATTTTATGAAAAACCATTCCCATGAAGGGCCATCATCAGCATCTACGATCCCAAAAGCCATTGGAAATATCTAAAAATTCACATCTTGTGCAGCTGCAACCAACATAGTACCCTCATACTTCTCACTTAGGTGAGTCCCATCCACCACAATAACCCTTCGCTGATACTTAAAACCTTTGATAGAAGCTCCAAAAGAGAGAAATAGATACTTAAATCTATTCATAGAATCAAGTTCTATAGCCGTGACAGAATCGGGATTTGCTAAGGAGATTTGCTCGAGATATGATGGCAGATGCGAATACCCATCTTCTGCTGTTCCTCGAACCAATGTTTGTGCATAACAGTGCCCTGTATGAAGTGGTGTAATCAAGCTCCATGCCAAACATGTTCTTCATTGCAACTATGATATGCTGCGGAGTCAACCCCATCATTGCTTCCAACACGATCAATGAAAAGCCTACCAACATACTTTGGAGTACAGTGTCTCCGCTGAGCGATTCGGTCTCCCACTGAACATGTATGTGTTTCCACATATTTTGTTACCCAAAACCTGTTATTCCATGTTTCACACTCGCTCTTATCTTCCATCCACAACCACTAACCCGACATGTTGCCACAAGGAGAGTTTTCGTTGACTTGTATATTCTGAAAGAGTACTTACGCCTCACTGCTGTCAACCGCGGCTCTGAAAGCAGTGCATCCTTCCTAACAAAACTCTTGTTGACATATATACCATTACCATTCGATCGTCCTCCTTCAATAGCATATGTATCTTTGAAATCCTAAAAAACTACATCACCATCTTCTTCCTCATCCTCATCTCTAACCTTTCCATAAACATTATAATCCTCACCATTCTCGTCCGCTTCAGCAACATTAGAGCAAACAGAGATTTCAGCATCCTCCTCCTTATCATCCTCCTCCCCATCATGATTTTCATCTTCAACCAACTCATTATCACCTTCATCTTCAAAACATTCATCATCTTCAAACCATTCATCAGCTTCTTCCCTTTCCTCTGAAACCGTTCCCACCTTGCTACGGCTTGATACACAAAGACATACTCTATGAGTTTTGACTATCTCGAGCAAGTTACGAACTTGTCTATCACTTGTAACATGAATGGGAGGGGTGTCTGGAGCCATCATCATTTCTACTGGTAATGAGTATCTAATCTCCACAGTGATTGTGCTCATGTCCAGGTTATAATCTTCTTGTGCCATTGCAACAAGTTCAGCATGTGTTGAATCTTCATTCAATAAAAACAATCTTGCTCCTTTGAGATCATCAACCACAAAATCCCAACGGCCATCTTTCAACAACCATTCTCCATACACTGCATGTAACTGACGAATGATCTGCAAAAATTCAAAATAAAACACATTAGTAAACATAGAGAATTTCATGAAAGTTTACTAAACATCAACGCAGACGAAATACCAGTAAGTCGTCTGCACGACTTACCCGTAAGTCGTCCATTGAGGTCATTTTTGCAATTGAAATTTAAATGTTTGTTTGTTAAAAAAAGAACACCAGACGACTTATAATTAAGTCGTCTAGGTAAAACAGGTTACTTTTGCATTTGACAGAATTATGTCAGATATTTAACTTTTTCTAGACGACTTACAATTAAGTCGTTTATGAAAAAGTTAAAATATCAATATTTTATTAAATCTAGACGACTTACGGATAAGTCGTCTCAGGTTAGTTTTGCAATTCAAAAATAAAACTTAAATTTTTAACTTCTCCCAGACGACTTAATTGGAAGTCGTCTGATCGGTCGACTTTCAATTAAGTCATCTGGAGAAGTTAAAAATTTAAGTTTTATTTTTGAATTGCAAAACTAACTTAAGACGACTTATCCGTAAGTCGTCTAAATTTAATAAAATAATGAAATTTTTAACTTTTCCAGGGACGACTTAATTGTAAGTCGTCCAGAAAAAGTCAAATATCTGACACAATTCGGTCAAATGCAAAAGTAGCCCATTTTACCTAGACGACTTAATTATAAGTCGTCTGGTGTTTTTTTTTTAACAAACAAAGCCGGACGACTTAGAAGTAAGTCGTCCATTTGACCAGAAGACTTATCCGTAAGTCTTCTACATCCAGACGACTTACGGGTAAGTCTTCTACGCGAACAGATCTGGAAAAAAATTCAATTTCATACCTTAAACTAGGTGAGATGACTTCCTTTGTACACAGGGTCTTCTCCAACCCCTAGAACATTAAACGAAAGTAACCCACCAACAATTGTATACTTAAATGGCTCTATCAACCATAAAAATTTTGCTATCAAAAGCTTGGGTTTTTGGTATGAATATGGAGACAAAGTGAAGGAGATGTTGTTTTTAGTTCATAACAATTGAGAAAGAGAGTATGGGTATCGATTTTAAGTGCATTAAAAGCTTCAAACCTTGGTTGTACAAGGTTGTTGGGTTGTACAAGGTTGTTGGGAGTATTCATGGCAATGGCAATGTTGTAAATACTTGAAGATTATGAGGTTGAGAGAGTAAAAAGGCCATTTTCGAAAAAAAATTACAAAAAAAATTTAATGGCATTTTCGTAAATAAAATGAAGATGTGGGGTGAATAGGACAAAAACAATATGAGTTAAAAAAAGAAGTTAGTTTTTTGTTTGACTTTGAGTTTTGAGTCAATTTTGCAAAAACCCCACTAAAAATTTACACTAATAAATTTTTTTAATGTGAGATGTTTAGTAGTTTCAATAATTTATAGCAATGACTGATTTTAAAATTAAAATATTAGCTTTTCAATATATGTTCAATGCAAATATCAAAATATAAGTATGTGTTTTCATATATAGTTTAATTTAAATGATATATATATATATACATATATATATATATATATATATATGTATATATATATATATGTGTGTTTTTGCCAAAACTAACCCATAACTTGGTTTTAACCCCAATACTAGACCCCAACTTGAATCAAATGCAAATCTAACCTAAAAGGGCTATGAAATTACAGTATAGTGCTCTGTGATCAAACAAAAAAACAGAAGACATTTTTACGAATATAACCCCAGTAAGTTGTCTGGGTCGGGCTGAGTTACTTTTCAGTCGTCTGGACGACTGAAATGTTAGTTGTCTGGACGATTGAATCTTAAAAATAATTTATAAATTCTGTACAAAATATTTGGATGAGTGAAAAATTAAAAACATGTAATTATAAACATTTATAAGTGATATAAATTAAGAAATGATAAAGTTGATTTGTTTTCAGCATAGATGAGTGGAAGTAGTGAATCATGATATTCTTTGGTTTAAGGGTTTGGCAAACATATGTTGTAGTATTGTATGTAATCTTAGGGTTAGATTTTGAAAAGCTGAAATGTTTT
>CAKOAT010179711.1:29304-40182 GCA_932364175.1 Eruca vesicaria subsp. sativa
GGCTGTTGAGTTCTACAGAGGAATGCAAAGGGAAGGGTTTGGTAGAGATGGGGTTGTGATGCTTGGTCTCTTACAAGCTTCTGCTGATCTTGGAGATCAGAAAATGGGCTGTTCTGTACATGGTTATTTGATTAGAACAGGTCTTCCTATGAATGTTGTAGTTGAAACCACATTGGTTGATATGTATGTAAAGGTTGGGTTTTTAGAGGCTGCTTCCAGGTTGTTCAGTAGGATGATGTTTAAAACCGCGGTGTCGTGGGGGTCGTTGATCTCTGGTTTTGCTCAAAATGGGTTAGCCAGTGAAGCCCTTGAAGCAGTAGTAGAGATGCAGAGCCATGGGTTTCAACCGGATCTTGTGGCTCTTGTTGGAGTACTCTTGGCTTGTTTGCAAGTCGGATCGTTAAAGACTGGTAGGTCTATACATTGTTACATCTTGAGAAGGCACTTTCTTGACCGAGTAACCGCAACTGCTTTGATGGACATGTATTCAAAATGCGGCGTTATTGCAAGTTCGAGAGAAATCTTTAATCAGACAAGAAGGAAAGACTTGGTTTGTTGGAACACAATGATATCTTGTTATGGAATCCATGGAGACGGTGAAGAAGTTGTCTCCATGTTCGTGAATATGACGGAATCAGATATAGAACCTGACCACGCCACTTTTGCTTCTCTTCTCTCTGCTTTTAGCCACTTAGGTCTAGTAGAACAAGGCCAGCATTGGTTCAGCGCCATGAGAAACAGATATAATATACAACCGAGCGAAAAACATTACGTTTGTTTGATTGATCTTCTTGNTCGTCTGGGTATGTTTGATAAAAAAAAATCCAAGTTTGACTTTTTAGGACGACTTACATTTCAGTCGTCTGCGAAAAAATGAAATATCAATTTTTTATTGAAATTGGATGACTTACATTTCAGTCGTCGTAGGTTAGTTTTGCAATTGCGAAAACAAACTTCAATATTTAAAAAAATCTAGACGACTGAAATTTCAGTCATCTAGAAAGTTAAAGTTTTTTTTCACAATTGCAAAACTAAAATATTGTAAGTCGTGCGTTCCAATAAAAAAATTGATATTTCAGTTTTTTTGCAGACGACTGAAATTTCAGTCATCCTAGAAAGTCAAAATTCTGAAATTTTTTAGTCAAATGCAAAACTAACATACGACGACTGAAATATCAGTCGTCTAGATTCTTAAGATATTTTTTTGTAGCCAAAATAAAGCAGACGACTGAAATTTCAGTCGTCTCTGGAAACAAATTGCAAAGTTAATTGCAAATATAACTTCTGCGTTGACTGGACGAAAGCAGACGACTGAAATTTCAGTCGTCTGGACGAACAGATCGCAAAAAATAACTCGATTTCATACCTTCAATTGGTGAGAGCACTTTCTTTGACTATATGAACCCTAAAAAATGTAGAATCAAGCACTCAGGAGCTGAAACAAAGGTAATCCACCTTGAATCTTTAATTTCTTTGACTATATGAACCCTAAAAAATGTAGAATCAAAATCTTGGGTTTTTTTAGCTCATTGTGGAGAGAAAGTGAGAGATATGTGTTGTAATGTGTTGTTTAGTTCATGAGAATAGAGAAAGAACAAGGGTAAATGGAATTTGGAGGCATTAAGAGCTTCAAAATTGGTTGTTCATGGTTGTTGGAGTATTGATGACAATGGCAATCTTGTAATTACTTGAAGATGATGAGGGTGAGAGAGTAAATATGTTATTTTCGGAAAAAAAAATTGATGGCATTTTCGTGAATTATATGACCTTGTGGGGTGAATAGGGAAAAATAAGTTTCAAAAAAAAAGGAGGTTAGTTTTGTGGTTGACTTCAAGTTTCAGGTCAATTCTGCAAAAAGCCCTATATATATTTACATAAAACCTATTAAAAACATTTTTTTCTTCATATGAGTCTTACAATAATTGTATCTTAATATAGAAAAAAATTTAAACCTTGATCATAAAAGATTATGTGAGACTTTTAATAGTTTTAGTAATTTATACTCGTCTTGAAAAATTCAAAATACAACATACATAAAAAATCTACTATTTTATTATATGATTAATGTAATTGTGTAATTATTTTAATAATAAATAAAAATCATGAAAAGTATATAGATTGTTATCAAATCTTTGTTGTTTAAAATCATTAATTAATATATATATACATATATATTTTTTAATCATATTAGGTAATTTTGTAGGTTTTATTTAAGGAAAATCTTCGGAACAATAAATATTTGATATATGCGACCAAATATAGTCTGTGAAATATTATATTACAAAAGAATATAACTTTTGTACTATTGTTTATATAAGGTGTTCTAAAATACTTTTAAATTGAATTATAAGGCATAAAAAGTTGCAACCTAACACATTTTAAAATGTTTCTCGATTAATATATAGGAGATAGTGCAGCCGCAAACCATTAATTCTTTGGTTTGGTCCAAGGCCGATCTGGAGGTACCGATCAAAGTTTCGGTTGTCAATTTGTGATAGGTGTAAGTGCTTTAACAGTCCGGTTAGTATTGGTTTGGAAAATTAATTGTTAAATTTTCTTTGAAGCAAGTAATCAACCAAATTGGATCGGATACAATCTTATCTGCCCTACATGACAAGCAAGTAATCAAGACAAGTTCAGCAAGTAATCAACCAAGTAATCAAGCAAGTAATCACGACTTCGATCTTCGTTTTGGTTCGAATTGGTCTGAAGAGTCTGTCTGGTTTTGGTCTCGAAGATAACAAAAAAAACAAACTGGTCTGCATGTTACATCGGACTCTTCTGTGTCCGAGACGCCTCAATTTCCTGCTATCAGCTTCTAAACACAAGCGTCACATCAGTCAGATCCACGCTTTCGCAATCACTACCGGTAACTTACTCCATGGAAGCTCCATCGCTCGCGACCTCATTATTTCCTGTGTACGAATCGGCGAAATCTCACATGCCCGTAAGGTGTTCGATAAATTGCCTCAAAGAAGTGTATCTGTTTACAACTCCATGGTTGTGGCATCTTCCCGTGGAAACAAACCAGAAGAGGTTCTGCGTCTTTACGATGAGATGATAGATGAAGGTGTTCGACCAGATAGCTCGACCTTCACTATGGCGATCAAGGCGTGCTTAAATGCTATGTCTTTGGAGAAAGGGGAGGCAGTGTGGTGTAAAGCTATGGAATGTGGGTATGAAAATGATGTCTTTGTTTGTTCATCTGTGTTGAATCTGTACATGAAGTGTGGGAAGACTGAGGAAGCTGAAGCTCTGTTCCGAAAGATGACGAGTAAGGATCTTGTTTGTTGGACAACAATGGTGACAGGGTTTGCACAAGCTGGTAAGTCGCTGAAGGCTGTTGAGTTCTACAGAGGAATGCAAAGGGAAGGGTTTGGTAGAGATGGGGTTGTGATGCTTGGTCTCTTACAAGCTTCTGCTGATCTTGGAGATCAGAAAATGGGCTGTTCTGTACATGGTTATTTGATTAGAACAGGTCTTCCTATGAATGTTGTAGTTGAAACCACATTGGTTGATATGTATGTAAAGGTTGGGNAAATTTGTTGAAATACGTCATTGACGAATTTCCAATCAAAAAGTTCGTCGGTTCTAATTCATCAGGGAAAAAAGGTTCGCCGGAAATTTCTTCGCAAGGTCTGAGGAATTTTCGACAAACAAATTTTGACGGGCAAATTTCTAACGTAATTTCGACAAACAAATTTCTGACAAAATTTCCGACAGATAATTAAATAAATTTAAAAAAATTTAAAAATATAATATTAAAATTAAATCATTACATTATTTACAATTGTTTATAACATATATTTTAGTTCTTTATATATAAATATAAATATAAATATAATTATTTTTAAAACTAGAAAACAGAATTTATAATACAGTTATTTAAAAATGTTTAGAAAAATTTAGAACACAAATTCCAAAATTTATAAATTAAAAACTATTTATAGAGAAGTGAAAAAATAATTTTATAAAATTTTAAGAACTTAAAACATTTTATAAACTGAAAATAATTTATGAAAAAAAGTAAAAACGTTTTATAAATTAAACAAAAAAAAATTGAAATTGAAATTATTTTCCATAAATTGTAAAACATTTTATTAAATCTAAGAGGGACTTGTGTTCTGAGATGAGAGATGTGTATACGTGTACATCCATTTCTGAATGTGCTTATTCCCGTTACTAGTAGTAGTACTGTTGTTAAGCGATAACTGGTGGTTTCTAGTTACTATGTTTTCCTTGGTGGATCTCAAAATCCAAGAAACAAGGAGTCGTTAACCGTAGCAGCAGCACTGAAGCTGAATACATAAGTCTAGCCAATCCGACTTGTGATTTGCTATTGTTATATCAGCTACTCCGTGCGTTTAAAGTACAAGTCAGGCTTCTTGTTAGTTGTAACTGTGCAACAGGTTTGCTCTACATCATGCTTCCAACCCAGTCTTTCACGAGCACACTAAACATGTTAAACCTTACTGCCATACTATTCGTGATCAACTCAAGTTGGGATTCATCAATACTTTCCATGTTGCTTCCACCAACAATTTAGTTGCCATCTTGACAAAGAATGAAGTAGAGAGGAACACCTTGAGAGGAGATAGAGAAAAAGTTACTACGAATGAGGGAAGTGGGGTGGCTCGAGCTTATATAAAGAATTATATTTCCTCGTAAATAGCTCGTAACCTTACGAGGAATTAACCAGGCCCACATTTTTTCCTCGTAAAATACTCGTTAAGCTTACGAGGAATTAACCAGGTTTGCGTTTTTTCCTCGTTAAGTACTTGTGAATTAAAGAGTGCTTAACCAGACCCGTCTTTTTATTTTCGAGGATTTAACTAGGCCCGCTTTTTCGGCTGCCATGAGGAATTTACAAGGAAATGTTACACGTGGAATTAACCAATCCCATGTTTTCTGTTTACGTGAAATTCACGAGGAAATATGTCTTACGTGGAATTAACCAGGCCTGTGTTTTTGTTTACGTGGAATTTACGAGGAAAGATTTCCCTAAACACTAAAATCCAAAACCTCAAATCCCTAACCGCAACTTCCTTAACTTATAACTCAATCTCTACTTCTTTCTAAACCCCAAGATACAAATTCCGGCTATTGCTAGCGAAATCTGGATGTACTTTGTTAAAAGGTATCCAAGCTCTTGCTTCTGATGGATGAGTCATCTCATCCTCCGTCTGAGTATGCTTGGCATGCCATCTCATCCCTCCGGCAGTCTCTTCAGATTGCCGAGGAAACTTGTTTCTCGTTAATTCTCGACGAATCTACAAAGATTCATTATTTCCTCATAAGATACTCGTAGAAACCATGTAAATTTACGAGAACCCAATTTCCTCGTTAATAGTTAAAAATTGTTTTCTTATAATGATCAAAATATTTTATTGCATGCTAAAAACATAAAAATAATATATTAAATTTAAAATGATTTATACCCGTAAATTTGTGGTCCACCACTTAGTTATTGGTAAAGAGAGAAACCCACAAGCTCTCACTATTTAACTTTTTTAATTTAATTTAACTTAATTTTAAATTAAGTTAAGTGGTAAAGAGAGAAACCCACTTAACTTAATTTAAGTTTTATATATAAATTATATTTTAAGATAACAACATAATTCACAGAATTATCTTATTTTCTAAAAAATGATATATTCATATAAATTCATTTTATTTATAAATAAATTATATATACTTTTTAAAATATTATAAATAAAAAAAATTAACTAAACTTATGGAGAATATGACAACTAAGCAAATTTATTTCTTAAATAATAATATAGATCTTCAAACTCTCACATTTCCTTTTTATTGCAACATTTTGCCTTTATTCATTATCTTGAGACGTCCGTGACCTCCTCTCGTCGAATAAGTAAACCAAACAGAGTCTATATTCTGTTTTACTGAGAAGAAGCCCCATGAGAGGTAGACCCCCAGAGGTCCTTCAGATTTTGTGAACTAACGGTTGTTCCTTGGAGAAAAGCAGTATACCAAAGAGCAGCGGTTTTTGGAGATCTCTCACGTTCTGGATCACTGAAATTCACATAGTATAATCCATATGTGTAATTGGGATTCAAAAATTCGTACAAATCCATGAACGACCACTGGAAGTAGCCTCTGATATCTGACCCATTCCTGCATAATAAAGCGTATGAAGTATTAGTATTACGATTTAAAGTGACAAGTCGTTTCAAAGAGAATATTATAGTACACACCTCAATGAATACGGCACCGATATAAGCATGAAGGTATTCAACTCTTCCCACGTCGTTAAGCGATGAATGTTGGTTAGTTGGTCGACCTTATTGTGTATTTATATAGAAACTCTCAATATTTTGTAATGTTTTGAAACTAAGTAAAGAACAAGTGAGAGATACAAATACCATTTTCAAGAATGTAGACCGGAAAATTGCCATAGTTCTGCTTTATGTATTCCAACACTCCTTCAAGACCCCATGGAAGCACATCAAACTGTGGACATATGAGAATCAATGAGAAAGAGTGTTAGAGTTTACGAAAACGTGATAAAATTGCAGTCTTTGGGAACACACCTTGACCAGTGTAGAGTTTCCAAAGGCTGTCCAAGAAAATGAAATAAATAATCAGCTACGGACTCATGTATGGTAGATTCAAAAAAACATACACACACACACACACACATCCCATGAAAGAAAAGCATACGCACGTAGTAGTGAAGCATTCATGTCTGAAGTAAAATCGCCTGAGTGGACAGTACCAGATAAGTGTGCCGTGTAAACTGCTGTATAGTGAATTAGTCCCAAGAATTCGGATGAGCCTTTAACGAGTTCTGATTCTTCTTTCGAAAAGACTGGTAACCTCTTGCGCACAATTCTTTTCATCACATCAGGATAGTCCCCAAACACCAGCGGGTGCAAAACCCTAGAATCAAGAGATGAAAATGATCGTGCTCTAAAGATAAGACACTACAAGAAAACAGCTTAATTTCTACAGAGGATTTCCTCAGAAATTTGTTGAAATACGTCATTGACGAATTTCCAATCAAAAAGTTCGTCGGTTCTAATTCATCAGGGAAAAAAGGTTCGCCGGAAATTTCTTCGCAAGGTCTGAGGAATTTTCGACAAACAAATTTTGACGGGCAAATTTCTAACGTAATTTCGACAAACAAATTTCTGACAAAATTTCCGACAGATAATTAAATAAATNAAATTTGTTGAAATACGTCATTGACGAATTTCCAATCAAAAAGTTCGTCGGTTCTAATTCATCAGGGAAAAAAGGTTCGCCGGAAATTTCTTCGCAAGGTCTGAGGAATTTTCGACAAACAAATTTTGACGGGCAAATTTCTAACGTAATTTCGACAAACAAATTTCTGACAAAATTTCCGACAGATAATTAAATAAATATAAAAAAAATTTAAAAATATAATATTAAAATTAAATCATTACATTATTTACAATTGTTTATAACAGATATTTTAGTTCTTTATATATAAATATAAATATAAATATAATTATTTTTAAAACTAGAAAACAGAATTTATAATACAGTTATTTAAAAATGTTTAGAAAAATTTAGAACACAAATTGCAAAATTTATAAATTAAAAACTATTTATAGAGAAGTGAAAAAATAATTTTATAAAATTTTAAGAACTTAAAACATTTTATAAACTGAAAATACTTTATGAAAAATTAAAAACGTTTTATAAATTAAACAAAAAAAAATTGTAATTGAAATTATTTTCCATAAATTGTAAAACATTTTATTAAATCTAAACGAATATTAAAACGTTTTATAAAATAAAAAAAAAATAAAAGTGAAAAATACCTATTATTAATTTTTAAAAACAGAAATTTTTTTTTATAAATTACAAAAAACATAGAAACTTTTTATAAAAAAAAATAAAATGTTTTATAAAAGCTTTAAACATTTATCAATTCATAAAATGGTTTTAAAGCGACAGAAAAGTATAAACATCAAAAAAGGTAAAAAAAAAAATTTCAAATTTTAATATAACATGTAAAATCCTAAAACTAACAATTCTAACACATAAGAATGTGTCTTACAAAATAATACAAATGTAACTCATTTCTAACATTACAAAAAATTGCAAGATTTTATAAATAAAAAAAATTTATAAAGAAGCGAAAAAATAATTTTATAAAAAATTTTAAAAACTGAAAACATTTTATAAAGTGAAAATACTTTATGAAAAAAGTAAAAACCTTTTTTTATAAATTAAAAAAACAACTGTAATTGAAAATTTTTCCCATAAACTGGAAAACATTTTTATTAAATATAAAAGAATATATATATATATATATATAAGAAGATTAAAACGTTTTATAAATCATTTTTAAAAAGTGAAAAATACCTTTTCTAAATTTTTAAAAACATAGAAACTTTTTATAACAACTTAAAATGTTTTATAAAAGCTTTAAACATTTATAAATTCATAAAATGGTTTTAAAACGACAGAAAAGGTATAAACATGTAAAAAAACATAAAAAAATTTCAAATCTTAATCTAACATGTAAAATCCTAAAACTAACAATTCTAACACATAATAATGTGGTTGAGCAAAAAAATAAAATCTAACTCATTTCTAACATTACAATAACCTAAAATACATTAATTCTTAACACATATACAAACTACCATATATGATTATTGAGAGGATAATAAATGATTAACATGATTTAAGGGGAGTTTTGAAGAAGGATTTAGGGTTGTTCTTCGAATGAGAGAGAGAGAGAGAGAGAGAGAGAGAGAGAGAGAGAGAGAGAGAGAGAGAGAGAGAGAGAGAGAGAGAGAGAGAGAGAGAAGGTTGAAATGAAGAAGAATGATTTTTTTCTATTTTCATGTTAAAATTTTTGACGGACTATATTCGTAAGAATCTTTTTATTTTAGAACTTCGCAAAAATTAGGCAGTTCTTTCTTCCAAAAACATTTTTAATTTCCGAAGAATATACCATTTTCGTCAAAATTATATTCGTTAGAAGTTTGTCAGAAATTTTTAACGAATTATATATTAGAATTTATGAACATAAAAAATAGATCGATAATAGCCACTGATGATAAATTGATGATTTAGGGGTTTGTAATCTTCAAAATGTTTGAAAACACATGAAAACACACAAATTTTAATATTGTAAGATGGATCACCGTAAATTAATTGCTTTATAAGTGTTAACGGGAAATATTCTGTATCCATCGATGTATAATGTATAGTTTTAAATAATTGAGGTATTGTTAAACACACATCATATTTATCTCTTAATCTATGTTATGGTGATCTTGTAGGTATTCAGTTTAACATTAATTTTGAATATATTATATATAAAACAAAAAAATATCAGAAATTCGTTGGAATTTTCTCGAAATTTTGTCGGGAATGTTTACGAATTTCCTACGAAAATTTACAGCATGTCAGAATTTCGTCAAAAATTTTTGATGAATTTTCGATCAACATAAACCCCAAAAATATATCACAAATCGTTTAATCTTCCTTAGGAATCATCGGTATTTATCAATTAATTCCGACAAAAAATATTTTGTTGGAACTTTCTAAGATATTTCCAAAGAAATACCGGTACCGACAAATGGTAAAATTTTATATTTGTAAGAAATTTCTGATCAATATTTTTCCATCAGAAATTATTATGTTTTCTTGTAGTGAGAGCAGCCTAAAAGGAGATGAATATAATTATTTTTAAATCAAATTTTTTAAAGATGAGATTGTGTTCAACAAACCAGGCTAAGTAGAAATCTTTGGCTCTTTGAGTTGCGGTCCTGTCCTCTTCAGAGCTAGTAAATGGAACCATCCAGTATGCAAATAAAGTTATACCTACAGATCCATGCTGTTTATCCTACACCATCTCACGAGAGAAACATATATAGAGGTAAACCAAGCATTCAAGAGATTATGGATATGTTTGTGCATGGCTTATACCTTGTACGTTTGCTTATACAATCTTGCGGTAGATGCGTGTGCAAGCAACATGTTATGGAGTGCAATATATGGCTCAGTTGAAGAGTTGCCTCTGGAACAATTGCCAATCCCAAATGGAGGAGAACAATGCATAGGAGGGAAAACTCCCAAGTCATAACCTCCCCAAGCTAGCATATTGGGCTCGTTAATAGTCCACCATGATTTCACTTTGTTGCCAAACTCTCTGAAGCAAACATCTGCAAAAGCCGTGAAGTCATCGCTGCCACAAAAGATCATGTAAGATGATATAACTTTGCGATTAACTCGAGAAGTTTACTAAAAACGACGTTGGATCAGGAAACGATCCCGTAAAAGTCGGAAAACGATTTTTATCGCAAAACGGCCCGGAAGGACCTAAAACGCGATAAAAACCCACCTCGCGATCTTAACGGAATCTAACCCGCAGATTTGACAACGTTTTGGCGGTTTACTCGCAGAAGGAAAATAAAAGTCAAGTTTAAAGATAAAAGGAAGGTTTGAAGAGAAATAGAAGATTTCCGCAGAAGAAAAGGAAGGATAGAGAAGAATGGAAAATTCCCGATTTAGTCAAATCTGGGCGAAATGGAAAGATCGGATAGCCAAGACGAGGAGTATATAAAGAGGAGGTCTAGGGCAGAAGCACATGGACGAAATTCAGAGCTCTCACCACCTAGACTAGCATTTAGGAATCTTTCCGTTTTTCTGTTAGCGAGCTGCGTCTCAATTAAGGTTTTCTAGTTCTTACGTTTTCGGCTACTCTCTTTGTACCAGTTCAACGCAGATTCGGAATAAGAACCTTCTTGCTTTCAATCTCGCTTATTTTCGTTTTAATTCTAAGTGTTTTCGTCATCTTAATCTTTGTTGTGCGGTTCTCGCAGATAGCCGGTTCCTCTGGAAACTTAGGGTTTTCCCGAAGTTTCCTTATTT
>CAKOAT010179711.1:42476-58620 GCA_932364175.1 Eruca vesicaria subsp. sativa
CGTTGTCGAGGGACGTCGACTTCTTTTTCTTTTTGGAAGAGATATCGACCGGCAGATTTTTTCGTTTTAAATCCGCGGCGTAGCAAACCTGCGAAGTTCGTCGGTTTCCCCATATAGTCTCGATTCCGTTCGGAGTTGGGAACTTGAGACACATATGGTACGTCGACGGAATCGCTTGCATCGAATTTAACCACGGTGTTCCTACGATTGCGTTATAGGACATAGGTCGATCGACGACTTCGAACTCGACGTTTTTCACTATGGTCCCGGCGCGAACTGCCAAGTTGATCGCTCCGAGGGTCATAATGATTTCTCCCGAGAGTCCTACTAGCGGGCTTGCGTTTTCCGCAATTTCGGACAGATCGATTTTCATTCTCTCGAGAGTATTTTTGAAGATGATATCAGCCGAGCTTCCGGTATCGACTAATATCCTTGCGACATCCATATTCCGGATCGTCAGCTCAATAACGAGAAGATCGTTGAGAGGTTTGACCGAATCGATCGTTGCTCTTTTCTCGAACGATATGACGACGCCGTTCAGATTAGGCATGTTATTTCTCGTTCGTTTTAGCGATTATTGTGTAATAGAATCCGACCCCCCCCCTCCTTCTAGCGCCAAACTGTGGGAACCGAAATCCACACTGTCGATTTTCCGCCAAATATGGAAACTTAGGGTGAAACCCTAATTTTCCCGAGGTCCTGGATCTCTGCGAAAATCACTAAAACAAACGAATTTAAAAGAATATGGATGAACAATAAAGAATAGAGATTAAGAACTTGTGCGAAAGCTTTTATTGGATTAGAATTGACAACTGTTACAAGAAGAATTGAAGAACTTAGACGTCGAAACGTTCTAAGGATCTGAATTGCTAGTCTAAACGCTAAGTCCTAAACTCCTAAGCTAACAGCCGTCTTTTTAGGTCTAATTTTTGTCCTCCTCTTATGCCCTACGCCTCTGGTTTATATACTTCTTGCCTTGACGGTTCGATCTTTCCATTTTGCCGGATTTGAGTATTTTGGGAATCTTCCATTTTTCTCGATCCTTCCTTTTCTTCCGCGGAAATCTTCTATTTATCTTCAAACTTGCCTTTATTTTCCTTCTGCGAATAAACCGTCAAAAGTTATCAAATCTGCGGGTTAGATTCCATTGAAATCGCGAGATGGGTTTTTATCGCGTTTTAGGTCATTCTGGGCCGTTTTGCGATAAAAACCGTTTTCCGAATTTTTAAGGGATCGTTTCCTGATCTGACGTCGTTTTTAATAAATTACTCGAGTTAATCGCAAGGTTTTACGGTTTACTCGACTTTTTATTAAAAACACGTTTTTTGCGACTTACTCGGCGTTTTTTATTAAAAACACGTTTTTTACGACTTACTCGGCTTAGTTCGCCGATGGGCGAACTAGTGGAGTGTCCTTAGTTCGCCCATCGGCGAACTAAGCCGGGCCGGCTTAGTTCGCCGTTGGGCGAACTAGTGGAGTTTCCCTAGTTCGCCCTTCACGAACTAAGCCGGGCCGGCTTAGTTCGCCCATGGGCGAACTAGTGGAGTGTCTCCTAGTTCGCCCATCGGCGAACTAAGCCGGGCCGGCTTAGTTCGCCCATGGGCGAACTAGTCGTGACTAGTTCGCGTTTTACGGCGGTTTCGGTTTTTTGCGGTTTCGTAAAACGATTCTCGAATTTTATAAAACGATTCTTCGAGTTTTATAAAACGATTCTTCGAGTTTCATAAAACGATTCTCGAGTTTTATAAAACGATTCTCGAGTTTTATAAAACGATTCTCGAGTTTTATAAAACGATTCTGAGTTTTATAAAATCTCTTTTGCAGAAAGTAATGATCTCCCTTTTACAGAAGCTATCGCAGACGTTGATTTCGAGAGTACGGTTTTCGACACCAACAGATAAGACAGTGGTGATAGAACTAGGAGACAGGTGAACCGAGAGTAGTTAGCACAATTCTAATGAGATAGATAGGAGAAAGGCGGAATTTTTAGTATTTCGCTTCCTACCGAACTTCTCCTAGTACCCCACAAGAGACAGAACAAAGAAAATAACCGATATGATGAGATCAAAATCGAATGCATGTATGCATAATTGGAATCAATCGGTTGTTCCCAAAACCTAACTATCCGAGAATTCCAAACGGTTGTAACCAATCACTACTCATAATCCTTAACAATCCTAACAGCAAGAGGACTAGTCGATTTTGTTCAAGGTGAACATCCTAAAATTGTTTTATCAATGTAGAAGAGGAAGATGAGAGTTGATTGGGGCCGAGAATCATAAAGTGATGTCGCCGCTTTACCTTTCAAGTATGGAGAGAAACCTGCAAAAAACCTCAAAGAGAAAGGTAATCCCACGAGCAAGAACCGGAAATCTTAACAAGAAATGGAAATTTTGAAAGAGAAAATTTCTAGGGTTCTTGGTGGTGAAAAGGGGCGGAAGTGAAATTGATTGGGGAGAGGAGAGGGTGGTTCTTAAATAGAACCGACATCGTGGGCCACTTCCCTAAAAATTAGGGCTTTCGCCTCCATTCCTTCTTCACTTATATATTTTTTTATTTTTTTTTTATTTTTTTATTTTTTTGGTTCCCGTGAGACTTACCTGGGCAGAACAGCTGTTCCGAGGGTGGAACAGCAGTGCTTCTGGAAGTAACTCGGGATTATTTTTATATTATTCTGCGAAAACATAAAAGAAAGCCAAAGAAAACCAAATGACGAAAATAAAAATATGCACACTTACCAGTGGGTTGCCTCCCACCAAGTGCTGGGTTTAAGTCATTAGCTTGACTATGCTAGCTTGTTAGGCTAGAGCAGGATCGCCAAGGGGAATTTCTTCACCTTCTGCGATGGTTGTCTCAGCAAGATATGGTTTGAGATGTTGACCATTGACAAAAAATTCTTCGCCTTTTGTGTCCAACAGTACAATAGCTCCGTAAGGGTGAACCTCCTTGATGGTGAACGGATCGGACCATCTTGATCGTAGCTTTCCAGGGAACAGTTTCAATCTGGAGTTGAAAAGGAGCACCTGGTCGTTTGGTTTGAAGTCCCTTCGGATGATTCGCTTATCATGGTATGCCTTTGTACGCTCCTTGTAGATTTTTGAACTCTCATAGGAGAGGTGTCTCAGTTCTTCCAGCTCATGGAGTTGCATGGATCGTCGTTCTGCTGCTGGTTTGATGTCGAAGTTGAGCAGTTTCACAGCCCACGCAGCTTTATACTCCAATTCGACTGGGAGATGGCACGCCTTACCATATACCAAATTGTAAGGAGCGGTCCCAATCGGTGTTTTGTAAGCTGTTCTGTATGCCCAGAGCGCGTCATCCAGCTTGAGCGACCAGTCCTTACGATTTGTATTGACTGTTTTCTGAAAGATGCTCTTGATTTGCCTATTTGACACTTCCACCTGGCCACTGGTCTGAGGATGATATGGCGTAGCAACCTTGTGTTTGACTCGATTCTTCTTCAAGAGGGTGTCAAAAATCTTATTGATGAAGTGGCTTCCGCCGTCACTGATGACTACACGGGGTACTCCAAATCTCGGGAAGAAAATTGACTTGAACATCTTGATTACTACCTTTGCGTCATTGGTGGGACTAGCCAAGGCTTCCACCCACTTGGAGACGTAATCAACTGCAACTAGTATATATTCGTTGTTGAATGATTTTGGGAATGGTCCCATGAAATCGATTCCCCAACAATCAAATATCTCAATTTCCAGGATGAAATTCTGAGGCATCTCATTCCTCTTGCTTATGTTCCCTTGTCGCTGGCATGAGTCGCATCTGGAGATGAATGTGTGAGCGTCTTGGAACATTGTTGGCCACCAGAAACCGGCTTGGAGAATCTTTGAGACTGTTTTGAAAGTTGCAAAGTGCCCTGCATAAGAGGAGCCATGACAATGGAAAAGGACTCTTGGAATCTCAGCTTCTGAAACACATCGTCGGAACACCCCATCTTTGCAATTTCGGTACAAATATGGTTCATCCCAAAAATAGTGTTTGGCACTTCTTAGAAACTTCCTTTTGCCGTTACCAGTAAACTTGACAGGTTCCTTCTATGAAGCTAAGTAATTTGCGATCTCAGCAAACCATGGAAGGCTCTGATGTTGCTTAAGTATGGCGCATACAAGCTGTTCTGGTACTGATGAGCATTCTGATTGAGGTGAGTCCTTCGTCTGTCGGAACGGTCGATCCGTCGAGCATGCCATGCTGATCGAGTGAACATGCTCTACTGGTAAAATTTTGTCAAGAGCTGTATCTCCATCAATTCTCATTCATGAAAGGTGATCCTCTACGCTGTTCTCTATCCCCTTTTTGTCTTTGATCTCAAGGTTAAATTCTTGGAGTAAAAGAATCCATCGGAGCAATATGGGTTTCGCATCCTTCTTAGTAAGTAGGTATCTCAATGCGGCATGGTCCGTGTGAACAATCACCTTAGATCCTACCAGATAAGACCAAAATTTTTCAAAGGCAAAAACGATGGCCAGAAGTTCCTTTTCTGTAGTTGCATAGCGGCATTGAGCTTCATCGAGTGTTTTGCTGGCATAATAGATCACGTGGAGCTTCTTATCCTTTCTTTGCCCTAGCACTGCTCCAACTGCAAAATCGCTTGCATCGGTCATTATTTCAAACGGTAGTTCTCAGTCTGGTGGTTGTACAATGGGTGCACTCACTAAAGCTCCCTTGATCGTATGAAAAGCAGCCAAGCACTCGCTATCAAATTCTAACTTGGTTTCCTTGCAGAGCAGCCTAGTGAGAGGTCGTGCAATTTTGGAGAAGTCTTTAATGATCCGCCTGTAGAAACCAGCATGCCCAAGAAAACTTTTGATTCCTTTGACTGAGTTCGGAGGTTGTAGGCTCATCATAACTTCTATTTTAGCCTTATCCACCTCAATTCCCTTCTCTGAAATCTTGTGGCCGAGCACGATCCCATCACGCACCAAATGAGCACCAAATGCTTGTCTTGACATCGCTGGAGCACCCTGCACAAATTAGACAAACAAACAGAAAAAGAGTTTCCATAAACACTGTCATCCATGAAGACTTCCATAATGTCTTCGATAAGGTCAGTGAAAATCGACATCATGCATCTCTGGAAAGTGGCAGGGGCGTTGCACAGTCCAAGTGGTATTCTCCTGTAGGCGAATGTTCCATAGGGACATGTGAAGGTCGTCTTCTCCTGATCATCTGGATTGATAGGAATTTGAAAGAAACCTGAATAACCATCTAAAAAGCAGTAGTAATATGGGTTGTTAGCCAAGCGTTCAAGCATCTGATCAATGAAAGGTAAAGGAAAGTGATCCTTGTGAGTAGCCGCATTCAACTTTCGGAAATCAATACACATACGATGTCCTGTCACAGTCCTAGTAGGTATTAATTCATTCCTTTCATTAGCTACCACAGTGATCCCTCCCTTCTTAGGAACTACATGAACTGGACTAACCCATTTACTATCTGAAATCGCATAGATTACAACAGCTTCTAGAAGTTTCATTATCTCTTTCTTAACAACATCTTTTAGATTTGGGTTCAACCGCCTCTGATGTTCTACAGATGTCATGGATTCATCTTCTAGATGTATTCTATGCATGAATCAGGTGAAATACCGGGAATATCATCTAATGAATACCCTAAGGCTTTTCGGTACTTTCTTTATTCACACAATAGTTTAGCAGTCTCTATGTTATTAAGCTCAGAGTTCACTATGACTGGGTATGTGGAGTTAGGGCCTAGAAACGCGTACCTGAGTCCCGCTGGAAAGGACTTTAATTCGATCTTTGGGGCCTTGAGTTCGCTCCAAGAATCATCGAGCAGGGTGGTCGGCTTGTTATCTCGTTTAGGAGCAGTTGCTCCTTCTGGTGGAATTGGATTGCTCTTTTCCCCCAGACTTAGAAAGGCGACCATCTTCTCAATGCTTTTGGCTGTATCTAACATCTTCTCGTACCCATCAGCATCAACGTTGCATGTGTTCTGGTGAGATTCGGCCCGGATCAGAGCTACCTCCAAAGGATCATCCGCTAGAATCTCCCCAAGCATTCCTTCATGAGGTGTCAGAACTTCATCCTTATCCACTGCAAAATTCTGATTATCCAGCATAGGTCGTTTTGAGCAGTTGATCCATCTCGAAGTTCATCATGATGTCTCCTAGTTAAAGATCGATTATGCCATTGCGTACATCGATTATCGCACCAACCGTGCATGAGAAAGGCCTACCCAGAATGAGCGGGTCTTTTGGTTCATCTTCGAGTTCTAGAACGACGAAGTCAGCTGGAACGGTGGTATGCCGATCCTTACTTGCAAATCTTCAAGAATACCTACTGGGAGTTTGGCTGATCTATCTGCGAACACCAATTGTATGCGGGTTTTTTTGAAATTAGTTAGACCCAAATGTTTGGCTACTGAGTAGGGCATGAGGTTTACGCTTGATCCGAGATCACATAATGAACAAGCGAACACTGATTTTCCAATCTGAACTGAGAGGACAAGCTTTCCAGGATCGTCTAGATTTTTGATTGGTCTGTTCTGAAGAACTGCACTGCATTCCTTGGACATTATCATCACGTTGCTATATGCGGAGATCTTCCCAGAAACTAATCCCTTTACAAGGCTGCGCATTGAAGGAATCATCTGGATCGCATCCATAAGGGAAAGTTTAACAGTCAAGTCCTCCAGCATCTTTTTTCACTTCATCTCTTCGCAATCCTTTCGTGATTTCTTTGCAGGAACATGGTATGGAACCTTCGGAATATACACGCGAGTGGGAACAGGCGGTACTTGTGTAGCAAGAGCTACGGGTTCTGTGACAGTTGGCTGTTCTACGTCATGTTCTTCTTCGTGAGTTTCCTCAAGCACAGGGTGTTCACCCTCTTTCTGCTTCCCCTTCTCTCTTGCAGTGAGTTTCTTTGTCATTGGTCCTGGTAGTTGTTTTCAGTTTCTTAACTCAAATGCATTACAGTCCTTGGGATTTTTGTCTGTCTTCCCAGGGAGTGTTCCTTGTTGTCTCTTAACAGCTTCAGCAGTTTGGGAAATCTGAACATCCATTTTCCTTATGTGACTCGCTACAGCATCATACTTGGAGTCTAATTCCGTGAACATGTTATCCATCTTAGTGTTGATCTCATTGGTAACCTAGTTCAGAGCCTTCCCTTGAATATGCTGACCTTGCAAGAGCTGTTGCGTCATCCCCTTTAGTTCATCTGGCGGACCGCTCTTGTTTGCTGGATTAGTTTGCGGATTGGTCTGTCTATTCTGATAATGGTTCTGAGCTTGGCTGAGGACGAACATATTTCCATTCTGATTTTGTGCAAACGGCTTTTGATATCCGGAGTTCTGAGGTTGGTTTCCTTGAGATCTGTCGCTTGGATTGTCTGGATTGGTCTTGTATGAGAAAAGGTGCTGGTTGTTCCTCACATTAGGATTTGGATGGAAGTTCTTGATCTGCCATCCTTGACCATTAACATAGCTGACCTCCTGGTTGTCTGCATCTAGTGTTCTGGCTTCAGTTGCTGTATCAGCGGATGTTGGGTCTAGAGAAGCTTCCTCCACGACGTAGATCTGATTCTGGTTGTGTTTGAGCAGCTGGTCCATTTTAGCGGCAATATCATCAATCTTCTTAGTGTCCATGCTGTTCACTTTTTTGGAGCTGTCAATCTCCTCGTTTTTGTTTGACGCACTGGCTGCCATATTTTCTATCAAGGCATTTGCTCCTTCAGTAGTCTGTCATAAAATCTCTGTTACTAGCAGCATTCAAAGCATTGCGGAACTCCCATGCAACACCATCATAGAAGATTCCAAGAACATGGTCATCATCGAAACCGTGATGCGGGCAGTCTCTGAGGATGTCGTTGAAACACTCCCATGCTTCATTAAATGGCTCATTAGAGAGCTGCTTGAAAGATGTGATCTTGTTTCTCAACGCAGCTGTTTTCGCCTTGGTGTAGAAGTGATCTAGAAAGGCTGCTCTGACTTGTTCCCATGAAGTGAGGGAACCCGTTGGCAAAGATTTGAGCCATCTTGAAGCCTTATCTGCTAAAGAGAATGGAAACTACATGCATTTGATGAAATCTGGTGGCACACCGTTTGCACGAGTGAAACCGCAAATCTCTTCAAAAGCTACAATGTGTTCCATTGGTATTTCAGCTGGTAACCCATGGAACATCTTTATCTGGACCAGATTGATCATGCCAGGTTTGATTTCGATGTCCGCTCTTTGGCATGCTGGTGGAGCGATAGCAGAACGCGTTGCAGGAATGTTACGCAGTAGATTTCGTTCTCCAATCGGAACAGGTTGTTCCACACGTGCTGCCTGTTGAGCAGCTAGTTTTTGTGCAGCCATTGCTTCCTGCATTTGTTGCATCTCCTGACACATCTGTTGCATGGAGGCTGCCATTTTTTCTGGTGTACCGTAGTCGCCCATGTTGACGTTGGTCGGTCTCTGTTGTTGACGATTTGTTCTTTCTAACCTTGCTAGCTCCTGATTTGAAAGCGTGATCAACTCTCCTTGTGCGTTTCTCCGAGTATGTCTACTGGTCATGCACTTGGTTCATCAGCCTGCAATCAAAAGTGGTAAGCAATTAGAGGTTTTAGACTAAATAGATAACCAAAAAATAAAGGTACAAATCTGGTTCCCGTCGCAACGGCGCCAAAACTTGATACACTAAAATTGGATCTTTGTCTACTGTCAAGTTAACAGTGTGGTTGTAATATGTTTAGATTCTATTCCAGAGGACCAGTCTACACTTTATCTTTATGGGATCAAAATAAAGCTAAAACAAGGAGGGGTTTTTAAAGTAAAAGAAATAACTTAAAAAGCAAGTAACAAAAGGAGTTGTTTTCAATAGGTTAAGGACGCTAGTCTAGGGTTTCCTAACGGGAATGGAAATTGCAAGCCGAGCTGCTATTCAAGTTTGATATGTGCTAGTCTAAAGTCGGATCACTCTGTCTGAATCAACCCACTGTCGTGGTGTTGATTGCCTTTGCAGATCTGCCGTGATACCTAAACTGTCGTTTTGATCAAGACAAGACAGCAAGCTTTAGAGTTCAAGTCCGATAAGTTCACAAAACATCCCTACTCTCGCTGACTAGGGATGTTAAGCTCATTCAATTCGTGTCGGATTATCAATCAACGGTTAGCTAAATCAATCAATCCTAGTTCATGCAACAGGTGATCAAATTGGTGCAAGCATTAAGATAAGAATATGAATGTAGACAATCTTAGGTTAACTTATCTAAGCTCAGCTCACGAAACCAACCCTAGAACCCTAAACTAACTTGGTGACTACTCAGACATAATACAAGAATAGAGCAAATTTTTTGAATAATACTGCATGTAATATAAGTAAGAAATCAGAGGGTTCATGATGATCTTCTTAAGGAGATAGATGAAGCCTTCTCCCTTACAAGTAGCAATCGCTCAAATCAAAGCTCTCAAGTCTTTCTTGCGTAAAAACTAAGGTAAAAAGCCTAGGAAAACCTAAAAGGGAAATATATAATAAGCCACAGGCGACAAAAGAGAAAAATAGGGAAAACTAGGGCAAATCCCGAAATAGAATCTTTATTTCCTAGAATGTCGGGGAACAGTCTGTCAAGCTGCTCTGATCACACGAGAACATCTTGCCCGGCTGTTCACGTCAAGAAAACCTTCAAGTTAGGTGCTTTTTTTCTCTTTTCTTTCCACACGATCATTCTCCTCATCTATAGAACTCTTCAACCTGTAATGACTCAAAACAACTAGAAAGACTCGATAAAACTATAAAAACCATAAGTAGAGAGTCCTTATTCTATGTCAAAAACACACTATATCACGAAGTGGCAAGGAGAGCCTCCCTGTTCGACACGGAGTTCCAAGGTCTTAGGGAAGCTCAGGACGACGTGGACGACTTCCGCGAGTGTCGCGGTTCAGTCGCTTCCCTCTGGAAGTCGCATGACGCCGACTTTTCTTTTCTTCCCGAGATTGCCATCATCTCAGGACTTATGGATGGGTGTGTTCATGCTGAGTCACGGATTCCTCCGATCGAGGGGAGGATCCGACAGCTTTGGGAACCCATTGAGGTTTCTGAGGATACAGCGGAAGCCGGAGCTAATGTCGGGGATGCGGAGGGTGTCGCAGCTGAGGAAGGAGAGGTGGATCAGCCAGTGAGCTCTTTTGGAGTCTCCATGTCTGGTTTCCTTGACCTCTGATCCTCGGGGTGCTTAGGGATTGTTTCCCTTAGTTTTTATCTTAAGGTTTTGATGTATGTAGGCCGAGTGTGGCCATATTTGATCTTATGTATGTTATGGCCTTGTGAGGCCATGTGAAGTATGTATTTGGGACCGGCCGTTGTTGGCTTTGGGTCCTTGCCGTTTTTTGCGGCTTTATATATATGATGAATAATCGAAATTTTGTGAGCTTAGTTTATACTTCTGCCAAGTGCGAGGGAACGATATGAGTAGTCACTTCGTATCTTAACTCTTAGTTTATCATCTTATTCGTTTGCTCTTACCTAATGAGGATGTTCGGAAACGTTTAGGAGTTTCGCGAAGTTTCGTGAGCGTATTAGATATAGACGATGGGACATGTTGTTAAGATCTCGTATCATGTCTTGAGATGTAAATGAACCAGTAGGACTGGGTTTAGGGAAAGACCTAGGTTTACTTTCGGCTCTAAGGCTGTGTGATGACTGATCGGCTCTCGTTTTGCATGTTGTTGGTGTCAAAATCGGTCACGACGGAATCAATGGCTAAAAGTCTCCGCAAAAGTAAAAATAAAAATAGGTTTTATAAAACTCCAAAGATCTTTTTATAAAACTCGAGAATCGTTTTATAAAACACGGAGATCGTTTTATAAAACTCGAGAATCGTTTTATAAAACTCGAGAATCGTTTTATAAAACTCGAAGAATCGTTTTATAAAACTCGAAGAATCGTTTTATAAAACTCGAAGAATCGTTTCATAAAACTCGAGAATCGTTTTATAAAAAACTCGAAGAATCGTTTTATAAAACTCGAGAATCGTTTTATAAAACTCGAGAATCGTTTTATAAAACTCGAGAATCGTTTTATAAAACTCGAGAATCGTTTTATAAAACTCGAGAATCGTTTTATAAAACTCGAGAATCATTTTATAAAACTCGAAGAATCGTTTTATAAGACTCGAGAATCGTTTTATAAAACTCGAGAATCGTTTTATAAAACTCGAGAATCGTTTTATAAAACTCGAGAATCATTTTATAAAACTCGAGAATCGTTTTATAAAACTCGAGAATCGTTTTATAAAACTCGAGAATCGTTTTATGAAACTCGAAGAATCGTTTTATAATGCTCAAGAATCATTTTATAAAACTCGAAGAATCGTTTTATGAAACTCGAGAATCGTTTTATAAAACTCGAAGAATCGTTTTATAAAACTCGAGAGTCGTTTTATGAAACTCGAAGAATCGTTTTATAAAACTCGAAGAATCGCTTTATAAAACTCGAGAATCATTTTATAAAACTCGAAAAATCGTTTTATAAAACTCGAAAATCGTTTTATAAAACTCGAGAATCATTTTATAAAACTCGAAGAAACGTTTTATAAAACTCGAAGAATCGTTTTACGAAACCGCAAAAAACCGAAACAGCCGTAAAACGCGAACTAGTCACGCCTAGTTCGCCCATGGGCGAACTAAGCCGGCCCGGCTTAGTTCGCCGATGGGCGAACTAGGGACACTCCACTAGTTCGCCCATGGGCGAACTAAGCCGGCCCGGCTTAGTTCGCCGATGGGCGAACTAGTCCATCTCGACTAGTTCGCCCATTGGCGAACTAGTCCCGTCCCGGCTAGATCGCCAATGGGCGAACTAAGAGGTGCTGACTTTGCCCCACTGGTTCTTTTCGCCTAGTTCGCCATATGGCGACCTAGCCAAGCTGAACTAGCTCGCCGTACGTCNCATTCTGAACCACGGCCGAAACGTCTCCCGTTCCGTCTCGATCCGACCTATCATTCAAGTTTTACGATAAAAACCGTAAAACTTTGCTTTCTCGGAAAGAACTCGAGGAAATCGTATAAAACGGCAACGGTTAAACGAAACACCGAACATTGCCTAAACTATACGATTTATTCGAGATTTCTCGTTAAAATCATAAAAACTCGTTCTAAATAAAAAACGTCGAGAGAATCGTAAAAAAACGGCATCGGATCAGGAAACAGTCTCGTTAAAGTCGTAAACGGTTTTTATCGTAAAACGGCCCGAAAGGTCCTAAAACACGATAAAAACCCATCTCGCGACGTTAACGAAATCAAACCCCAAGATACGATAACGCTTTGACGGTTTACTCGCAGACGGAAGATAAAAGGAAAGTTTGAAGATAAATAGAAGATTTCCCTAGAAGAAAAGGAAGGATCGACAGATATGGAAAGTTCCCGAAATACTCGGTTTCGAGCAAAATGGAAAGACTAAAACTGCCTAAGGAGGAGTATATAAGGAGGAGGCATAGGGCAGAAGCTGAGGGACGAAATCCAGAGCTCTCATCTGAGACTTTTACAACTTTTCTAGACTTAGAATTTTCCGCACTTAGAAACTTAGGCTTTTTCTCGACAAGTTCGGTTTCTATGACTGGCGCTCAATCACTAGACGAACTCGCCCAGGAAGTTCGATCTCTTGTCCAGCTAAATCAACTGAACTACGTTTGACTTGATCCTTGAAAGGGGTACGTAGGCAGCCTTTCATAAGGTTCAGTCCGAAATCAATCAAAACTTTTTTCCTATCTTTTTCCGTCTTTCGTTATCGAGCTGCGACTCGACTAGATCTAGGGTTTTATGTTTGTAACTCACTGATGGCCCCTGCGGCGAAAGCCTTTGTAATTCCTTGTAATAATCGCAACGCTCTTACGCGAACCGGAAATCAGATCGACTTTCTTTATAAATTCGTTTTATTATGTTTTTCATATTTTTCCGCATTTATTTGGTTACTTGTCGTTGGCTTTCGCAGAGATCCGGTTCCTCTGGAAAATTAGGATTTTCCTAAGTTTCCTTATTTAACGAAAATCGACAGGTGTGAATTTCAGTTCCCACAGTTTGGCGCTAGAAGGAGGGGGGGGGGTCGGATTACTCTTACTCATAGCCGCAAAACGCTTGACCAAAACGATGTCTGGATGTATGAAAGACAAAGTCGCAACTCGCAAAAAGACGCTGGTAAAACAACTCCAGCAGCGACTGCTCCTACAGCCAACGCTCACGCAAACGCTGTAGTATTCAACAAAATCGAAAACCTAATCGCGACTCTTCGCCACGGAAAGAGCAACAAAACAAGCTCACGATTTCTATCTCAGATCACTAAGGGCAACGATAAAATCTATCAAACCCCCTAGTGTTTTTCTTATTTCCGAGTTGGACAAATCTCACGCGTTAAGCAAAAGACGTTTTCCGAGAACCTTTCGGAAAAATAAAACTTGCTCTCCCAGAAACCGCGGAACAAACCGTAACTTACTCGCGAAATAAATCCTAGGATACTCGATGAAAACCCTAGGCTATTAGCGGAAAAATCCTTAGGTGACTCGCGGAAAAACCGTAGGTTATTCGCGGCAAAACCCTAGGTTGTCCGCGGAAAAACCCTAGGTTACTCGCGTAGAAAGCCTTAGGTGACTCGCGGAAAAACCGTAGGTTATTCGCGGCAAAACCTTAGGTTGTTCGCGGAAAAACCCTAGGTTACTCACGTAGAAAGCCTTAGGTGACTCGCGGAAAAACCGTAGGTTATTCGCGGCAAAACCCTAGGTTGTTCGCGGAAAAACCCTAGGTTACTCGCGGAGAAAGCCCTAGGTTACTCGCGGAGAAAGCCCTAGGTTACTCGCGGAAAAACCCTAGGTTATTCGCGACAAAACCCTAGGTTGCTCGCGGAAGAACCTTAGGCTACTCGCAGAATCGGGCAATACTATCCAGCCGAAAAGGCTGTGAGTCGGCCAAGCAACCTAGCTCGCCATCTTTGCAAGCCGACCGGCTTTCCAACTCGTCCTAGAGGCACTGACTTTTCCCCGAGGGTCCGCACAATCCAACTCATAGCTATGGTGAGCCGGACCGTACTCTAAACAATAATCGCACTGCTTTTCGTTTCGTCTCAATCAAAGTTTTCGTTGAGGTTCTACAACAAACACAAGATAGCTCGATGAATCGGGACCGTGCTCGCCGACTAACCATCAGGAAAGTTGGACAAGCTCGATGGATCGAAACATCTCTATCTCGAATCTTGATCGAGACGCTTTTCGTTTCATCTCAATCGGACTTTTCGTTGAGATTCTACGACGAAAACAAGTCAACTCGACGAATCGAGATCACGCGCGCCAAGCGTCTTAGCTCGCCGAACGTAGAGCTAGCTAGCTCGCCATACAGCGAGCTGACCCAAGCACCTGACTCGCCCAAGAGACGCTGACTTCGCCCCAAGGGTTCTTACAATCCAGATCGCCACACGACGAGCTGAAAGGGTTCACCCGACTTGCCTTACGTCGAGCTGAACCAATCCTCGAGTTCTCTCGAAGTCTTGATCGCGCTGATTCTCGTTTCGTCTGAACCAGAATTTCGATCGGGATTTTATGATAAAACCGCAAAGACTTGTTTCTTCGTATAAGTTCGAATCAATCGTCTAAAACGGCAACGGTTGACTTAACACCAAAGTTGCCTAAACTATACGAGAAATCTGAACTCTCTAGACCCAATCCGGTTTTACGAAACTCTGCCACGCTAAGTCGAAAACATCCAATCATAAACACGTGACTGATTTTTTCAATATACAAAGCGCACCTAGTCGGTCAAATAAAACCAGCGGTACGAAGAAACAAGAACATGAGCTCCGATGGTTAAGTCTTCTCCCCGCTCCGATACTCTCGCTGGCAATTCGTCGAAGACCGGTAGGTTAAAAGACGAAGAACGAAGAATAGACGATCCCAAATCATCGATGAAACTAAGGTATGTCCGATTTGAAAATNCGGTAGGTTAAAAGACGAAGAACGAAGAATAGACGATCCCAAATCATCGATGAAACTAAGGTATGTCCGATTTGAAAATTTTACTAGACTTCTAATTTCTCGTAGGTAAGAAACGAAAACGTCTTGTAAACTGCCGTGAAACCTAGAGAACTTAGAATTTAGTGAATAGTCTAGCATGCTAAGTCGTAAGCAATTTTTGTCTATCTCGATTTGTTGTTTTCTAACCATCCAGGCATAACTCGCAAACCGATCTAATCTCTCGTACAACCGAGAAACGATCGCCACGCATTCAAACGTACTCATTTCCTAAAAGAAAGAGGGAGCTAGAGACGCTGACGTTTTCTTAAAACCGACTCGCTCCTAGAAGTTTTCGTAAATCAGACATACTCCAAACCGTCTCTGATCCACCATGGTCTTTAATCGACTCGGATCGTCGATCATCCCAATCCTTCGAACGAAACTCGTTTTTCTTCTTTCTCCGAACATTTTTCCTCGCATCAAGAAAACACTTTCTAAAATAGGCGGAAAAATATTCGGACGATGCAACGCCTTGTCGAAATCATCTCAAAAGCAAACGACAATCTAAAAATCGTCTAAGCGCTAAAGACTGATCCAACCGTCTGGGAAATAATCTCGAGGAATATACGGAATCTCTCATCGCAATCATGCGGTTAGAAAATCTCTGCGAAACTTCAGAGCGAAACTCGATTGTTTACCGAAGTCATAAAGATCTTCTCAAACTTGATAAAACAAGTATAAGAGTCGAAATCTTTAGGCATCAAAGCATTGATATCATTTTCCGTCAAACCAAGTGAGTCACGGAATAATGTCAAGAACATTTGCGGCGAAAGAAAGATCGAGCAGCAATAGAGAACATGTCCTCCCTTCTCGCTGACTGATCCTATTGCTGATGACGTGATTCATTCCGCCTGAGAAACCCGCTAAAACATTTTGCGACTAGATATCGGTGAAATAACTTTTGGTAAAACTCCATGAGTGACTCCAAAAAAACTATCACTGATATGCTCAAATTAACCTTCAAGCTACTCTCTCAAATAAGAGGTTCAATGTAGTACTTGAGGATCGAATCCACAGAGACCAAATTTTACACTTTATAATTATAGGATCAAAATTAAGCTAAAACAATATGGGGTTTTAAAATAAAGAAAACGTAGAAAGCAAGTAACAAGTTGGTTTGGTTTCAGATTATAAAAGA
>CAKOAT010179822.1:9618-28080 GCA_932364175.1 Eruca vesicaria subsp. sativa
AGCCTACTTTTCACACAGATAGTGGATGTTTTTCATAGAGACAATAGAGACAGAAGAAGACATAAAGAGGATGTTTCATCAAGTCAGAAACAGCCTAAAGAAGAAGACCACACTGGAGAAGAAGAGCGATCCAGGTAAGTTCACAATACCATGTTCCATCAGAGGTGTTGAGTTCCCTCGTGCCCTATGTGATACAGGATCTGGAGTCAGCATCCTACCCAAGCTTATGGCAGACCAGCTAGGTCTGAAGATAAATCCTACTGAAGAATTCTTCATCTTTGTGGATTTTTCTGAGCAGAACTCTGGAGGAATAGTTAGAAACCTTGAGGTACAGATTGGAGATGCCCTAATTCCTACAGACGTCTATGTCCTGGCCAATAAACTCAACTTCAAGACTTCTCTACTACTTGGAAGAGCCTTTTTAGCCACAGTTTGAGACGTTTGTGATCTCAAATCCAACAAGCTATGTCTAACCCTCATCAACCTTACCATCCACTACAATCATGTTCTAGTCATCAAGTTTCACAGGGTGAAGAACCCAGCACTCATAGCAACATGTTTCTGTGCCCACGAGTATGATTCCATGGCCGAGTACGAAATCGATCCAGATCCATCGACCGATGGCAGTCTTCTACCATCGACTGATACCAGTCGACCCGAATCGACCGATGAATACACATGGTCATCGATCGATACGCTATTGCAGAAAATTTTGGAAAGTTTCCAGACGACGATTTTGGCACCAATGATTGGGAGAACGATCATTGCATGCCCGAGCTAGCTAGCATCACTACTGAGGAGGAGTATGATGAAGATTATGAAGAGGAACGAGCCACCGAGTATAGATCTCTTTGCGAAAACGAAGCCAGACTTTCCTTCCTATCCCACATCTTCTGACCATCGACCGATAGAAACCCTTCTCCATCGACCGATATGCCCCAACCCAGATCGCTCAAACGACGTTTTGAATCAATGAGTTTTTCCTGCTCTTCCGATTACATCTTTGGCTGACTACAACCGTCCAGATCAGTTCTATTCCACCCGATCAGCCATCCGCCCTCCTGCCATTCAGAGAGGAGACTTCGAGCTTAAGCCGCAGTACTACACCCTTGTAGGACAAATACCCTTCTGTGGGTTGTCCAATGAGCATCCTATGGACCATCTAGAGAGGTTCCAGGATCTCATAACCATCATAAAAGCCAATGGAGTCCCTCAAGACTATCTTCTCTGCAAGCTTTTCAAATACTCTCTATCTGGAGAACCTTTGTAGTGGCTGAGACAACTACCACCAGGTTCTCTCACAACCTGGAGTGACATCATAAACGCATTCCTTCGTAACTTCTTTGATGAATCACGCGCTGAAGAATGGAGGAAAAAGATTGCTACATTCACTCAGAATCCAGAAGAGTCATTCAAAGATGCATGGAACAGATTCAAGTCCTACCAAAGAGATTGCCCACACCATGGATTCAACAAAGTGCAACTTCTTTCCACTTTCTACAGAGGCATCACATTGGATTATCAGAGAGCTCTTGATATAGCTAGTGATGGCAACTTCAACATCAAGAATCCACAAGAGGTTGTGAAGTTAATTGATAACTTAGCTTCCAGCAACAGCACAAAGAACTTCATGAAGACAAAAGCTACATCATTCCTTGGGAAGGAATACATCAACGAAGTGCAAGCACAGNATCCACCCAAGATACTAAACTGGAGGAGATGTTTGACAAGGTCCTTGAGAGTCAGCAGAAACTCCAGACAGACTTTAATGGGAAGATTGACTCCGTCTACAACACCCTCCAAACAAAGCTAGAGGCTTTAAACACCCATATAAAGAAGCTGGAGACTCAGGTGTTTCAGACAGTAGACGCCCTAAAAAAGCAGGAGCTTACCAACAACAATAACATCAATGCAATCTAGGATGATGATTTTTGGCAAGAGGTAGTAGAAGAGATTCAGCAATTTGATGATGAGAGTGACTTCGTTCGCAACTTCTATCGATCGATATCGCACCGTGATCATCGACCGATATGAACCCATGTACATCAATCGATCGACTTTAATGAGTGTCAATCGATGGACTTAGACGAGTACCCCTACGAGTGCAGTACCGTCCAGACTATGCCTCACGAAGCCTTCGCAGCACGTCACCCACATCCGCCCGTCTCTGTCAAGATCGATCCGCACAACATCGACCGAAATGATTACCCTCCTATCGATCGACAGGTAGACCATGCTATCGACCAACGCACTCCAGTCAGTGTCGCCCGATACACAGTACCCAAACGCCGAGTGCAACTCCCCAAGATAGATGGTACACGTATTGACGCATTCCGGGAGCAATATTACACTACTAGAAGCCCTCAAAAAGCCATCTTGGAGAGACCACAGATATCTTTGAGTCTATGGAGATAGAAAAGGAAAACCATGGAAGAGTTCTCAGAAAAAGG
Source organism: Eruca vesicaria subsp. sativa (assembly GCA_932364175.1). Classification (NCBI taxonomy): domain Eukaryota; kingdom Viridiplantae; phylum Streptophyta; class Magnoliopsida; order Brassicales; family Brassicaceae; genus Eruca; species Eruca vesicaria. Next base: position 12,069 of record CAKOAT010179822.1, read on the forward strand.
AAAGCGAAGATACCGAAGCCTTATAAAAGGGAAGCTAATGAGAAAGAATTTTCAAGCTTCAGGAAAAGAGTTATAAGAATACCTAGAGAGAAACCTTTCGAAGAAGCCTACTTTTCACACAGATAGTGGATGTTTTTCATAGAGATAAGAGAGACAGAAGAAGACATAAAGAGGATGTTTCATTAAGTCAGAAACAGCCTAAAGAAGAAGACCACACTGGAGAAGAAGAGCGATCCAGGTAAGTTCACAATACCATGTTCCATCAGAGGTGTTGAGTTCCCTCGTGCCCTATGTGATACAGGATCTGGAGTCAGCATCCTACCCAAGCTTATGGCAGACCAGCTAGGTCTGAAGATAAATCCTACTGAAAAATTCTTCATCTTTGTGGATTGTTCTGAGCAGAACTCTGGAGGAATAGTTAGAAACCTTGAGGTACAGATTGGAGATGCCCTAATTCCTACAGACTTCTATGTCCTGGCCAATAAACTCAACTTCAAGACTTCTCTACTACTTGGAAGAGCCTTTTTAGCCATAGTTGGAGACGTTTGTGATCTCAAATCCAACAAGCTATGTCTAACCCTCATCAACCCTAGCATACACTACAATCCTATTCTAGTCATCAAGTTTCACAGGATGAAGAACCCAGCACTCATGGCAACATGTTTCTGTGCCCACGAATATGATTCCATGGCCGAGTACGAAATCGATCCAGATTCATCGACCGATGGCAGTCTTCTACCATCGACTGATACCAGTAGACCCGAATCGATCGATGAATACACATGGTCATCGATCGATACGCTATTGCAGAAAATTGTGGAAAGTTTCCAGACGACGATTTTGGCACCAATGATTGGGAGAACGAATCATTGCATGCCCGAGCTAGCTAGCATCACTACTGAGGAGGAGTATGATGAAGATTATGAAGAGGAACGAGCCTCCGAGTATAGATCTCTTTGCGAAAACGAAGCCAGACTTTCCTTCCTATCCCACATCTTCAGACCATCGACCGATAGAGACCCTTCTCCATCGACCGATATGCCCCAACCCAGATCGCTCAAACGACGTTTTGAATCAACAAGCGACAAACCTTACTTCGCACAAGTCTATGTCCCACATGAGCCACGAGATGGAGATTACTCGATTGGAAGTTGGGCGAGCAGTTACCATGAGAGTTTTGCAGTAGATACGGCACCACTACCATCCGAGATCCGACCTGAAGCACATGTATCGACCGACACGGAGCACCAGCCATCGACCGACATGTTCCTCAACAGATCAACCGATGCACCTGCTCTATCATCGATCGATACAGCATCTACACCATCCGAGGTACAAACACATAAAATCAATTTTACACTACTAACTCCGGATGAATATGGTATTTTCAGGGATCCAGAAGGCACGAGCACTAGATGGAAGAATCATTCCAACATCCACAAAAGACGTTGCAGACATCCTTTAGATGGCCAATGGACCAATCAGTCCCTACATACAACCACCCATCTACCAGAACGATCAGCACCAACCACCTCATAAGCAAAATGGTGCAGAAAACCTTCATTCCAACTCAGCAGATCCAGCACATCAACGCCTATCGACTGACACCTGGAAGAAAGCATTGATCGATATACATCGCGAGTTTTTGAAGAGAGCTTTCAAACACAGAGTTCGTCGTTTCTTCTAGGAAAAGAAACACAAATTTGGTGTCTACAGAGACGAGAGTGGTTATGCACGAAGCATCAATGGTGACATCATCTATGTTTACAAAGAAGATATTGAGAAGCTTCTTAATAGAGCCACAATGTTTGAGCGCTCTTGTATCTGTCTACCAGAGCATGCTGAACAGTAGAGTTCCAGTTTGCAAGCTCTACACACAAGCAGAGGTCACACACATGCTGAATGAAAGAACCAGTGAACACAACTGGAAGATAGCAGGATTGAGCTTAGAACATGAGAAAGCCATCTCGAGACTTCAAGGAGAACTACTATGGAATATGTCTGGCAATGACTTCGCTCGTAAAGAGAGAAAATCCCTACAAGAAGAGGTAGATGCACTTCGCAAAGAACTTGAATCTCAAGACGACCATCGACCGATGCAGCACCATCAGCATCGATCGACATGACCTTTGACCCACCTATTGAGAGTCACTTCCAGAAGCTATCGATCGATGACATACCCAGCACATCGATCGATAATCACGCACCAGACTACTGTACCAGAGAAGAACTTGAAGAAGTCACAAGAGATATTTACAGATCTATCGAATCCTGTGAAGAGGACGCACATAGATCACTCGAAAAATTTTGGTGGCCGGTACAAGGTGACGTTCAAGATTTGAAATGCACAGTGGAGAATATTCAGCAGGAGATCGAAAACATCAAGAACCAGCTCACGAGCCAACCTGCACAATCCGCATCGATCGACGAGCCTTTGTACCCATCGACCGACGGACATCCATCCACATCGATCGACAGGACTACACCGAGATCGATCGATACCACCCTATCGCTTGTCCACCATACCCAAAACCTCAACACCATGCCGATGAGTACTGATCTAGAGAACACCTACAGCAACGCTGGACGACATGAGTGCAGTTTATCAAGCATTGAGGAGTGGTTACAGAGAATCACTATGAGGTCCATGGTTTGCAAGCTAGTATGACCTGAAGTGAGAAAGCCACAAGAAGCTTCTTAACTTCATGGTTTGAAGAATCACAAGACAAAGAGGATACTTGTTTCCCAAGTAGTACCTGCAACCCACCTCACTAGCCACCATACCTCCATAGTCAAGCAAATGACTTTAAATAAACGCTGAGTGGGAGGCAACCACTGTTAGGTATTTTCTTACTTAGTTTTATATTATATTTACTTATTACTTTCGTTTTTTTTTTTAGGAACATAGCTATACGATCACTACCTCTATCGACCGATGAGACCCTGTCTACATCGCCCGACATTACCCTATCCATGACGATCGATGGAAGTGACTCACCATCGATCGATACGAACATCGGTCAGGTATATCGTTCATAATTTCGATATCAGTTATACATTTATCATTTCTTATGCTCTAACTCCGACTGGTTCTACACTGAGGACAGTGTATGATTTAAGTCTGAGGGGAGTGAATTACTGATGCTACTTTACCTTTTTGATCTCTCTAAAAAGTTTTCAAAAATTGGTTTTATTGAATAAAAAAGGGACAAAAACATTTCTAAAAAAAAATTTTTTTCTTTTGATTTTTATCTTACTACTCTTTAGCACCATTCTTAGAATTGTTGATTGCAGAAAGTACTATAGATGCTAAAGTGGATCACCGATCATCCTATGACAACACTTTTCATGATTGTTTGGAAGAACCAAAACTGATTTCCACCCTAACATGACATCTATTGCTTGTCTTGGGGCTTGGTATACAAGGGATCGAAATCCTCATGCAAGTCTGGAAGGTAAACGTCTCAAAAATTTTGGTTTCCTAATTCTCTCCTTCCTTTGGCATCCCATAAAGAGAAAATAAAAGATTGAGATGATTTCCTGAGAGGCAAAGGGAGAGGTACATTACCCATGACCCCACTATTCTAAATCAAAGGAATGATCACACATTGTGGAAGCGAGGGAGAGGTAAATTACCTATGACCCCACTATTCGCCTACACTTTGTCGAAAAATAAAAGAGCTAGAAAAAGTTGAAAGATCAATAAGATGAACATTAGCTGTTCATTGGGATTGATATAAAAGAAAAGAAAGTTTGGGATTCAGAGAAGGGGGATAAAGAGAGAAAAGGAACCAGGATGAGAATTCCTGAAACTTGTTTGAGTTGAATCCAAGTGTGTTCTTTGATCGATACTCCCAAGGTAAAGCCTAAACCTTTATTTTATGCATAAATGAAATCAGTAGAGGGGATAGTCAGACATGATTGTTTAAGTTGATTGGCTAGATGAACTTGGTTGCTAAGCTAGGATATGGTATAATGTACTTCAGTAGTTAGTAATATGAGATGTGGCTTGCAACAAAGTAGAAGTAATGATTTTAGAGCTAAGATTTTATTGAGTCCCTGCTGTTTTTTTTAACTTCTTCCAAAAGAGACTAATGGTTTGCTTGATGACAAGCAAAAGGTTAACTTTAGGGGAGTTGATATACCATGATACCCGCTTTTAGCCATGGTATTGATGTGTTTTTATAAGTTTTATATATTTTTTGGAGTCTATTAGGTATGTTTTCAGGTTCAGGAGCATTTTAGAGTAAAGTGATGATTTAGGTGCCCTTTTGGAGCTTAAAGGAGAGTTTTCCAAGATGACTATGAAGATCAGACAACGAGGATACATATCGATCGATACACACCCTGTGTAATCGATCGATGACGCTTCTATTGAAGATGAAGTCGAGATACTCCATCGATCAATGTTAACCATGTACCATCGAACGATATGATGCATGGAGAACAAGTCCAACTTGGCCGACTTGAAGCCCAAGTCTTCCCAATATTAAAATATTGCCCCTAACGAGTTTTTAACCTAATGGAACTCATATTTATAGTTTTTGCCTATGTGTTTGGCAAAGCATGCTTTTATTGTTCTAGTGCTTTTTGTACTTCAAAAGCTTTGCATACTTTTCTTGTGCTTTTGAATTCTTTTGTTCTATTCTATACTTAGCAATAAAGTATTTATTTTCATCTTAATTTCTTAAAGGTTATAGAATTCTAGATTTAGAAGAAACACACAAAGAGATTTGTTGTTCCAAGAACCAAAAGTTCAATCTTCTAATCTATGAGTTTCTATTATTACCTTGCTGTTATGAATCTCTCAGCTATGTCTGAGTAGATTTCTTTGTTAGATTTAGGGTTCAAATAGTTATGAGGGATTACCCCCAACTATGGAATGTTGAATTGTTGATATTCATTATCCAAATGAACCCTAATGCTTACTCTAGATTATCTACCTAGAGTATGATCATGGATGTGATTTAATTTGTTAATCATTGTCCTGAAATCATTTGGCATAAGCTTAGATCCTCTAGGCTTGTGCGAGAGCCGGTCTATGATCTTGGTGAACACATTTTCGATTCGATCTTATGCTATATCGATCGATACTCCTATAGAGTTATCGATCGACATCAACCCATATCGTCTGATATCGCTGTCAAAACATCGGTCGATATTGCTGGCAATAATATCAATGGATTAGTCTATTTAGCGATTGCTATTAGATCTGTCTAAGAATCGAAGTTCTTGTATATCTTGCAAGCAATTCATTAAAACATCTATAGCATTATAATCATAATTACTGAATAGCAACCTTGAATCTAACTACTTTCTTTTATTGTTTTAAAACAAAACCCATTCTCTTGAGCAACTTACCATTGCTCACAAACTGCAATTTACTATTTTAAACCTAATCAACCTAGCATATTCACTTAGGATTACATCTATTGTGTTCCTTAGTTCCATGTGGATTCGATTCTTAAGTACTACAATTGAACCTCTTATTTGAGAGATTAATTCACTTCTTAGGGTTAAACACTTGAGTGATATCAATCTAACCAAAAAGTTTGATCGATTCACCCTCACTAGGATCCCCCGAGCCGAAAACTCCCAAGCAGACGCCCTGGCCGCCTTGGCATCGAGCTCGGATCCTGGTCTGAGCAGAGTAATTCCCGTCGAATTCATCGAACACCCTAGCATCGGACCACCTATAATCATAAACCTTATAGACAAACCAGAAAACGATATCAACGAAAACGATAATCGTCCAGCCACAGATCGGTCCGACTACGGGTTCGACCGGCCATGGATGGAAACGATCCTCGAGTACATCACCAACGGAGAACTCCCATCGGAAAAATGGGCAGCCCAGAAAATAAAAACTCAGGCCGCACGGTACGTTCTAGTCGACAAAGAACTCTACAAGTGGAGATTCTCCGGACCCCTTATGACCTGTGTGCAAGGAGAAAAGGCGCTGCGGATAATGCAAGAAGTACATTCTGGTTCTTGCGGAAATTATTCTGGCGGAAAGTCTCGCAATTAAAATCAAACGCCACGGATGCTTTTGGCCGACGATGATCAAGGATTGCGAGAGTTTTGCACGAAAATATGAGAAGTGCCAAAGGCACGCTCCAACTATCCATCAGCCAGCCGAAGTTCTCTCGTTCATCTCGGCACCGTATCCATTCATGCGATGGGCAATGGATATAGTCGGGCCGATGCACGCGTCAAAACAAAAATGCTTCCTATTTGTTGTAACTGATTCTACTCAAAATGGGTCGAAGCGGAATCTTACGCGAGCATCAAAGACGCCCAAGTAGAGAGTTTCGTATGGAAAAATATGGTTTGCAGACATGGGGTCCCATACGAAATTGTAACGGACAACGGATCTCAATTCATCACGACTATATTCGAAGCTTTCTGCGAGAAATGGAAAATACGATTGACAAAATCAACTCCAAGATATCCTCAAGGCAATGGACAAGCCGAGACCATTAGTAAAACTATCCTCGACGGCCTCAAAAAACGCCTCGACACCAAAAAGGACAGGTGGGCCGAAGAACTCGAGGGGGTTTTATGGTCGCACCGCACGACCCCGAGGCGAGCAACGGGTGAAACTCCTTTTGCCCTCATATACGGAACATAATGCATGATCCCAGCAGAAGTCGAATTTCCAAGAGTATGCAGAAGGCTGCTCCCAGAGAGGGAAGAATCGAACAACCTAATGCTTCTTGATGAACTCGACCTGGTTAACGAACACCGGGATCAAGCTCTCATACGGATTCAAAACTATCATCAAGCGGCCGCAAAGTACTATAACGCAATCGTACGAGGCCGCAGATTTCATGAAGGCGAACTAGTCTTACGAAAAGTCTTCCAAAACACCGCAGAACGAAACGCTGGGAAATTGGGAGCCAACTGGGAAGGACCATACATGCTCACAAAGGTAGTCCGACCGGGAGCGTATGAAATCGTGAACATGCAGGCCACCAAAATTCTCCGATCGTGGAATGAGATGCATCTAAAAAAATACTATCACTAGGCAACACGCCCGCAAAGCACTGAACTACGAGACGGCTTGATCCCCCCTAAAGGGTACGTAGGCATCTTGTCGCAAGACGAGACCAGCTGTCCTAAAAAGGGGGGGGGGGTACGTGAGTATACATATACTCGTATATTCCCAAAATTTCAAACTCGAAATTTCTGAAACTTTTTCAGCAACGCAGCGAAAGAAAAAAAGAAATTCTGAATAAAGCGAGACGTAGCCAATATTCGGAAAATCGTTTTTCTACAAAATAACAACAATAGACGGTCCGTCCGCGACTATAAAAACATACACAGCTACTTAAATATATATAATTTCTTCGCGAAGGCCCAAACATCGTAAAAATCTATCACCTAAAAATTGTTTGTTGCTGATCACAACAAACTCGCAACAGTCCTAAAAAAACTTAAGTTATCTCGCATAGATAGCTCTCGAACACCCGACACAAGAGTAATAGTGCTATAAAAGAAATCTAAACTTTTGGTCAGCACTTCCGGGAAACTTAGAAATTGTTCCCGATGAGATGCTCTATTCCAACCAAACGAATCGTATAAGCCGAGAACCTATCGCGGATTCTAAATCGGTATGGAATCGGGTTAAAATCGCAACAGGCAAAACGAAAGCCGACTGGTCATCGCATAGTCTCAATCCGAAAGTAAACCTAGGTCTTGCCTTAAACCCAGCACACTGGTCTCTAATGTCTCAAGGCATGAATCGAGATCCTAAAGGCATGTTTTTTCGTCTACATCTAAACGCTCACTCAATTTACTAAACATCCTAAAACGAGCAAACGAATAACGCGATCCACAAAAGAAAAGGGATGCGAGACGACAACTCGCAGACCTCCCTCAATATCAACTTGAAATAAAAGGTTTAAACGAAAAACTAATTGTTCATTATAAAAAGTTGTCGAAACAACAAGGGATTCAAAGCCGTAAAAGGCCAGTCCCGAACACATACAAAGGCCACTTTCAGCTAAACGCATAAAGATTTAATTTTCTTTTTTTAAGTCTCATACGAGACTACAACCTCAGATACCCTCCGCACACGGAATCTCATCCTCATCCATCGCATCACCAACTCCCGCAACCTCAGATACCCTCCGCACACGGAATCTCATCCTCTGGATCATTGCTCTCATCTGCACCAGGCTGATGGGCGCTTTCGGCAGCAGAAGTCGGGTCAGAGTCACTTCCCTCAATGGGAACATCCCCTTCGGTCGTACGGACCGCCGATCCCTCAAAACTCTTCATCTTGCACTGAAGTCTGCGCAGCTCCAAAGCCTTGGATTTCTTCGTATCCTTTGCCTTGAGCAGAGAAATCGCGGTCTTTCCGAGATCGCGCTCCAAGTCGCTGATCCTAGCCTCGAACCGACACACTTCCGCGGAATGCACATCCTCTATCACCTTCAATTTCCCTTCAAGCTGTGCGGACCTCTCCTGCGACTCGGCCAACTCCTTAGCTAAACGCTCAACTTCAGATCCGCACTCTTTGATCATCCCATCGATCAACAAAACGAACTGAAAAAGTCAAGATAAACGATCAGACAATAATCTTTTTGAGCATGTACTCTCGAACCTATACCTTGGTACGGTGTTGCGACATCAAACCCAAGCTTGGCACCTTGCTCGACGAAGCTCCAGTTTCCGGACCCTTCGCGCCTCTCTTTCTCTTGGGAGCATCAGAGTTCATGCAAGGCCTCTTACGACATTTTTCTGGAGCAGCCAGCGTTGCACTAAGCGCCGGAAGTCCCAGAACAATCACCATCTCTGCCGGAGGAGGGGGGTTCAAAGTCGCAACCGGCTCGACCTCGGTGGGAGCCACAACCGTTCCGGTCTCAGCGGGAACAACTACGGTTTTAACCTCGGAAAAGGACGGAACAGCGGATGAACTCGACGTCTTGGCGACGGTGCCCGTCGAAGGTTTCGCTACAGCACTCGCCGTTTTGTCCAGAATAGCCTTGACCTCTTCAGCAAGAACGGACGGGTTCACTAGGGCTGCACAAGTCAGCACCGTAGTTTCCTCGGCATCACTGCGATCCATCTCCTCCTGGAACAAAAGGAACTCGGAGATGTGAGCATCCTGCGAATGCGCCATAGGGTTTTCATTAGCTGAGACCTCATGGTTTTGTTGATCACCTTGGGAAGAAGACATCTTGACAATTTTTTCTAGAGAGAAGTTGGAGAGAAATTTGAGAGATGGAAGATATGTGAAGTAATGATCCAATAATTATAGAAAAGAAGAGTTGATCTCTCGTAATAAGACGAATCAAAGCCGTGGATTCCAATTAAAACAACTCCAGTCGCCCGCAAAAATCTTCTCTGAAACAAGCGAGCTGGGGGGCTAACTGTTGGTGTCAAAAACCGTAATCTCGAAATCAACGTCTACGATAATTTCAGTTAAAGATAAAATCATTCCCTTCCACGAGAAATAAACATACGTTTTTTAAAACTCGATAAATCATTTTATAAAGCTCGAGAAGTCGTTTTATAAAACTCGAGAAGTCGTTTTATAAAAATCGATAAGTCATTTTTTAAAACTCGAGAAATCGTTTTATAAAATTCTAATAAGTTTCCAAACAAATGAAATCCACGGAAAACTTGGAAATCGTTATCTCAGAAGAACGAAACAAACGCCGATTACACGATCGTCCGAGTAAAGCACAAACCCGCGAAAAAACGCATCTGTTGTAAACCGCGAGCTGGTTCGGCTGAATTAGCTCGCCGTACGGCGAGCTAAGTGGCCTCGAGATAGCTTGCCATACGGTGAGCCTGGCACGTCCCGTATAGCTCGCTGTACGGCGAGCTAGTCATTCTTCGAATAGCTCGTCGTACGGCGAGCTGAACCGGTCCGGTTTGGCTTGTCATACGTCGAGCTGGCTATTCCGAGCCTCGATCTCCAAAGTCCTCGAGTCAAGGCACACGTCCTTTGGCATGATCATGTTCCAAACCATGATCGAAATGTCTTTCGTTTCGTCTCGATCCGTCTTATCGTTCGAGTTTTACGAAAAAAACCCGTAAAGTCTAGTTTTCTCGAAAGAATTCAAGAAAATTGTATAAAACGGCAACGGTTAAACGAAACACCAAACATTGCCTAAACTATATGATTTACTCGAGCTTTTTCATGAGAAATCGTAAAAAATGCGTTTTTAATAAAACTTCGAGTAAATCGTAGAAAACGGTAACGATTAACCGAAGCATCGAACATTGCCAAATTTTATGATTAACTCGAGAAACTTACTTTAAAATGGCATTGTATCAGGAAACGATCTCGTTTAAAGTCGTAAAATGGTTTTATCACTAAAACGGCTCGGAAAGTCCTAAACTGCGATAAAAGCCCACTCGCGACTTCAAACGAAGTTCAACCCAAAGATACGACGATGTTTTGACGATTTACTCGCAGAAAGAAGATAAATGTCAAGTTTGAAGATAAATTTCAAGTTTGAGAAAAGCTAGAAGATTTCCGCACAGAAAAAGGAAAGATCGAGATAAATGGAAGATTCCCGATAAACTCGAATATGGGCGAAATGGAAGGACTAAACCGCCTAGGAACGGAGTATATAAGCAGAAGGCAGAGTCGAGAAGCAGGGGACGAAAATTAGACCTAGGGAGGCGGCTGTTAGCTTAGGCATATTTAGGACTTAGGTGTTTAGACTAGTAAGTCGGATCCTTGGAACGTTTTGACGTCTAAGTTCTACGATTCTCTTTGTAACAGCAGTCAATCTTTTATTCGATAAAAGCTCTCACGCAAATTCTTTATCTATTCTCTGTTCGTCGTTATTCTTATTCATCCATATTCTGTTAACTTTGTTCTTTTTAGTGATTTCCGCAGAGATCCAGAACCTTGGGAGAATTAGGGTTTTCCCTAAGTTTCCATATTTGACGGAACATTGACAGTGTGAATTTCGGTTCTCACAGTGCGCTAAGCACCGGAAGTCCCAGAACAATCACCCTCTTGGCCGGAGGAGGAGGCTTCAAAGTCGTAACCGGTTCGACCTCGGTGGGAGCCGCAACCGTTCCGAACTTGGCGGGTGATAGGGGTTTTTAAGCCTTATAGCAAATAAACGTAGGAAGGTAAGTAGAGTGTCAATCCAATCCTGAGAGCTATTGAACAAAGAGAATGCAAGACATTGCTTAATCTAAATGCAATCAATGAGGGTTTGTTTTATAAGTAACTAGTAACAAACAATATGTAAACAAGAATAACTAAGCTTTGGTTTCAATGAGATAAAAGAGCATATGGATAAGGGTATTGACTTTGGGTGATCAAGTTACTATCTAGGGTGAGGTTTCAAGCAATCATTCATATCCTATAGGTCTAGACACAATTCTAAGCTAGTCCTTGGTCAAGGTAAAAGCTCATTTGCTATCAATCTCTAAACACAAATGATCATTGGTATAAATCAATCAAACAATCATTGAGAACAAGTCTACTAACCATCTAAGCCTTCCTAACATGAAGTATCCTTGGTTAAGCAAGCAAAAAGCATTATTACTTTGGTTCAGGCATTTCATCATACACCTTGTGGGTAGGAAATGCCTAATGATCAATTTTAGAAGGATTAGATCTAATCTACCATTGGGAATAAGTAATAAGCATAGGAAAAGAAGTATCTAACACTAATCACCCTAGATCATCACTTAATCACCCTTATCACCCTAACCCATAAGCTCAAAGAGACTCTACTTACTAATTTTCATGTTTAATCTTAAATCCATGATGGATAGAAGACTAATCATGATTAGAAGAAGAGATAGACTCAAATTACTCAAGAAGATTTTTGTTTTTTTCAATATACACTTAGGTCTCCAATGTATTTATAGAAACCTAAAAACGAGTATTAAAGTTGGGTCTTTTCGTCTGTAGCGACATGCTCGTAGCGACATGCTCTGGCTGCTACAGCACATAGCATTTTCTGGGAATTTTCTTGTAGCGACATGCTCTGGTCGCTACAGTGGTCGCTACAGACCCTCGACTCTCTTCCTAGCGACATGCTCTGGTCGCTACAGCTCTGGTCGCTACATAGTTGATATGCCTCCAGTAGATAGATCATAACTTCTTCAATACACCTCCAAATGACTTGAAACCACTTCCATTAGAACGATAACTAAATTTCCCATGTCTTCCCAAAATATGAGCTTCAAAAGTTATCTTTAAGGTCTCCATCCATGTTCATCTCTAACCCTCTTTTGGATCACAATGCTCCAAAACACCTCCATTCACTCCATGGCACACTCCAATACCTAATAAGGACATATGAATGTAAATGGACCTAAAGATGTCTAAATCTTAATCTATATGATGATTTATGTACAAAATGAAATGCTAAAACTATGCAAATATGCCTCATATCAACTCCCCCAAACTACTCCTTTACTTGTCCTCAAGTAATTAATTAAGATCAAAGGAAGAGAGAAGGAAAATGGGAACTCAAAACCCAAGGATACACTTTTTATATTCAACACCACATCCTAGATAAACATAACCTATAGCATAAGCAATCTCAATTACTACACTATATCTTCACAAGGCCTATCAAGACTCTTTCTTTTAGACAAGTTGTGGATCACCAATCAACAAATCTCTTCAACCAACCCTCACATTCAATTAAGCATAAGCTAATAAGGTGAGTTCTTGCAAATGGAAACTTGATCTTAATCATTTGGCTTGGTAAGTGAAACGGTTAAATGAGAATAGAAGAGGGGTTTCAATACATTTCTTTTTAGTGTCTTACACTCAAGAATAGGAGCTTGATCATTATGTAAAATCTATCTAAGAAAAGGAGCAACTTATGCATACATTGCGTGTTCTTATCAATCTACCCTTTTCCTAGCATCTTTAAACTCTACAGTTTTCCTTGGTGTAAATCTCAAACCCATTCATCCCTAAAAACATCAAGATTACTCTCTTCTTTCACTCACCCAATGAACTCTTTCTCTTTTCTTTTCTTTTGAACCAACTAGGGCCTTTTTCTTTAACTTTTTACTTAACCTATACTCTTATTTTTCTTATGTCTTCCCCAAAGTCTTTTCTAGACTCTTTTCTTTCTTTATTTTCTTAGCCTAAGGGGTTTCTTATTTGAAGTTTCTAGAGCTTTTGTTTATTTTTCTTTTGATCCCTAGTGATTTTCTTTTCTTTTTCTTTCTTCTAGTTCATTCTCTTCACTCATCTAACCCCCCCCCCAAGACCCAAGATAAACTTTTTTGCATCACAATACCAAACTTCTTATCCTAATTGCTAGCTCTCAAGAGGTCCTATATCTTGCCTGAGATAAGAACAACCAATGTCGCCCCTAATACTCTCAAGTTTTTGCACATGACAAGCTATCAAAAGAGACCTCACACAAGAAAAATTATTTAGGCTTTAAAGAATGGTAAGGGTTTAAAGGTAAGGAGTGCCATTTGGGTTTTATAAAGAGTGGTATGAAAAATAAATAAAACCCAAATGTGTATGACCCATGATCAAGTATGCAAGTTTCCATAAGCAAGAAAGATTAAGTTCATTCAGCTTTAAGTTAATTTGGAGTTGGTTTAAAGGAGAATATCAATCTCACACAAACAACAAGTTTCAAGAAGACTTTTCAAGGCTCAAAGCATGCAAGTTTTTCAAGAGATGCTTAAGCTACTTGCCATGATCAGGTAGGGTGAAGTTTTGAGTTCTAAGCATGTGTTTCCTTATTAGGTCAGCTCCCAATGCATGAATGCAATCTAAATGCTTCTAGACTCAATCCTAAAGATGCAAATGATGCAACCTAAATGCTTGTTTTGTTTCTTTTTAGAATTTTTTTTATTTTTTGGATTTTTCTATGCATATATGTATGTGCAATGCAATGCATGAGACTCAAATTCAACAAAGAAAAGATGATCAAATACTTGGTAGCTCCCCCAAACTTAAATCACACAGTCTCTGTGTGAGTAAGAGAGAAGGAGATACCGAAAATATGATAAAAGCAATGGTATATACAAAGAATGGTTGGAGTGATACCTCAAGTGGGAGTGAGCAATGTTGAGTCTATTGGTGTTTGGGCATATTGAGGAGACCCCCAAACCTGTTCCTGACCTTATTCAACACAAAAGAACAGCAATATATACAAAGATAAACATGAGAATTCCTCTCAAGTGAGCTTGTTTAAAGTCTCATAGCTTGACTACCTTTGTTTACCTATTGAGAAGAAGGCTCCTTCCCACCTTCAAGGGTGATGGTTAGGACGTGTGTAAGGAACTCTTGGAGCTTGAGTGGAACAGCTTGGAGTTGAGGAGAGATAATGGCCCTGGCGCTTGAGAATGGCTTGGACCTTCCTTACACTTGATTTTATACTCAATGGCTCCATCCTTTAGCTGTAGTGGGTGAAGAGTGAGAGTGTGTGGCATAGGTGGGGAGTGATGAGCTTTCATCTTCTTCTTGCTTTGAGTGACCTTAGTGGGTTCACTCATCTCCTCCTTGGTAGTGTCTCCCAAGTGCTCTACATTACTCTTCTGTAAGGACTCTTCACCAAGAACTTTTTCCTCCTTAACAACCAATGCATCTCTCAATTTTGTTCCACAATAATTTCCATTCAGCATTGATGAATTGATCGGATAATAGACTTCCTTGTTGACATTATGGAGAACCACCTTCTTGTTTGGGAAGTCTATGCAAGCTCCCACAGTAGCAAGGAAGGGCGTGCTTAAGAGCAATGACATTGTCCTCTTGCTTGCCATATCAAGAATAGTGAGGTCTATGGGGATGGTGGAATCTCCAATCTTCAAAGGGAAGTCCTTGATGAGACCAATAGGTGTTGTTGAAGAAGAATCCCCAAAGATGAGGGAGGAGTTGTTTGGCTCCATGCCTTTGATCTTCAAGCTCTGCACCATCGCCAATGAGATCACATTCACACAAGCTCCACTATCCACAAGAGCATCATCAACTTTGAAATCACCAAGGGAGCAAGGCCATATGAACTTCTCTTGATCTTCTATCTTGGGTAGAGATTTTTGTGGAGGTTTAGGATCCAGCAAAGAGGAAGAGATGTCAAGAAGCTCTGTCATCCTTTTCTTCGTTGGCTATAATGTCTTTTATGAGCACTAGCTGGTCACAAGCCTCTTGCGTATTGGAGATCTTAGGGAGATTGATTCCAACATCACTCAATTCCTTCCTAAACGTGGAGATCACCTTCTTTTGAGCTTTGGTGATGATCCTCTTTGGGAAAGGGAGTTTATCATAGGGAGATAGCTGAACCTCCTTGTCTTCTTCAAGCTTAAACTCTTTGGATCCTTCAGTCCAAACCTTTGTCAACTTCTGGACAGCTTCATTACCAACCAGAACCTTAGCCTTGTGTGAAGCTTGATTCACCTATGCCTTATCTTTCTGATCCACCTTGGTTGCAACTTTCTCCATAGATTGGAGTTTACCACTGTCCACGACCTTAGCCTTAGCCTTCTCCACAATCTGAACATCAGCCGTGTCTACACTCTGATTCTCATCTTGCACAAATTCAGAGCCATACAATAGTCTTTCAATCTCATCTACCTCTCTCTTATGATCAGTCAAGTCAAACTTAGGGGTAGCATTGGAGAGGATAACATTGCAATGTTCTTTCCCTGGGCGTTGAGAGGTGGATGTCATAGAAGAGAACTGATTCTCCAAGGCTTTAAACTTGTTGTTAAGCTCACCATAGGCTCCATCAATCTTTGTGTTGAGGTTTCTCAACTCAAATCCAATATGCTTCTGTTGTCTCTGCTGAGCTTCTAAGATGGTTCTCAACATGTCTTCAGTGTCAGCCTCTTTAGTAGGAGAGGGAGAAGGGTTATCTTGGCGTGGAGGAGCTTGGTTGTTTTGGTTGGTTTGGTAATCGGGATTGTAGGGAGGCTTTTGGTATTGGTGGTTTTGGTAATGGTAGTTTGGTTCCTTCCTATACCAAGATCCATTGGCATTGATTAAGCATACCTCTTGGTTTCCCTCAATACCCTCAACAACATTCAACTCAGGTGTATCCTCTTGAGA
>CAKOAT010179822.1:28180-58613 GCA_932364175.1 Eruca vesicaria subsp. sativa
AAAGAAGCAACTCAAGCTTGTCAATCTTTTCTTCAAGAGATTTCAGATCCCTTCTAGTGTCTTCACCACCATCTCTATTGATTCTATCAAACTCATCATTGTAAATTGAGTCACTCTTGGCCATGTTCTCCACAAGCTCTAAAGCTTCAGCTTCAGTTCTTCCCAAGAAGAAACCATTGCTAGCAGTGTCTAGCATGCTACTATACTTGAAAAACTCCTCTATAGAAGGTACTAAGCAAGCTCTCCTTACTAAAACCATGATGAGGACACTGAGTGATGAAGCCATTAAACCTCTCTCATGCTTCACCAAAGCCTTCAAGGTTCTTTTGAATGAAACTATATATCTCATTTCTAAGCTTAGCTGTCCTTGAAGTAGAGAAGAATTTGGTGAGGAAGGATCTCTTACATTTATCCCAAGTGGTGATAGAGTCTCTTGAAAGGCTCTTCTCCCAAGTGTGGGCTTTGTCTCCCAAAGAGAACGGGAACAACCTCCGCTTGAAAGCATCTTCAGAAACACCATTGATCTTTGTTGTCTCACATAGTCTATCAAAGCTATCAAGATGGTCTAGAGGATCTTCAAGGAGAAGACCATGATACTTGTTGCTTTGGATCATGTTGATAAGGCTGGACTTGATCTCAGAGCAGGTGTTCTGAACAGCTGGAGCTCGGATACCAGCTCTATGCCCATGAATGTTTGGTTGATCATAGGCGCCAATGGCTCTAGCTTGGGGTGGGTTGGGTTGTTGTCTAAGGTTGTCAGCTCCTTGACCAATGCCTCCTTGAGGGAGAACAGCCTCCTCTTGAGGTAAGTGGTTGTTTCCACTACAAGAAGTAAGGGTTTTAATAGCACCTGTAAAGCGCTATCATACGATACTATAGCGTTGTAGAAAGCGCTCCAATATCGCTCGCGATAATAGGTCTGGTCCATTAGATAGCGGGTTTTTTTATTGGCTATTGATATTATTTTAGTAATAGCGTTTTCGTTTATGCAATTGTATTTTTTTTAATAGCGTGTTTATAATCTTATTATAACATTTTTACTATAGCAGTTTTTAAATTTTACTATAACATGTTTTAACTACTATTGAAGTGTTCTATCAATAGCAATATTTGAATTTTTCATTGCATTTTAAAATGTAATTGTTTCATTTCGTTTATGACAAATTTAATTTAATATTTTATACTGAAAATAATACAAAAAATTGTAAAATAAAATTTCATTTAAATTAATACTATAATAAAATCAAAATATTCAAAAAAACAAAAAAGTATAATCAATATTGGTTTATTTATTAACATTGGTTTACACACAACCCCGATTTATTAATTAAGAGTACCTAAAGCAAACCTAATAACCAACCAAAACTAAACCTAATCTACGACGCTGCCTTCCTCCCATCTTCTTCTTCGTCTTCCTTCTTGGTTGGTTTCCTGAGACAGTGGAGAGTCCTTTGATTATTTCTTCTACAAAATAGAAAGGCACTACAAGAACAACAATGATAAGCACAAGAACACAAACATCTCACACGTTATAAGAAACAAACCCATCAACAGATACAAAGTTATGAATCAGTATTAGTAACTCAAAGTTATAAGAAACAAACCATCGACAGACTTAACACAAACTAGTCTTTGTAAACACCAGTTAAGGCAACAATAAAACATATCTCGCAAACAAACCCATCTCAAGCTGTACACAATCAGAGAAACCAATCAGCTTACTTGTCAAAACCCATCAATACTAGAGAATAAGAGTACTTGTAACCCATCAATTACTTGTGTTTTATCTCTTCAAAGAAGTGATTATACCTTTAACTGAGCCGGGCTTAAACATAAACCAGGATAACTTCTACAGATCATAACTGAGACCAATGACATTTGTAGAAGGATCTTTCTTCCAGTGTGGATGCAGACACTGCTTTGAGCTTATCAGCAAAACAGAAACAAAACAAAAAAAAATAAGATTCAACACAATAGAAACAGATCGATCTTCCTCAATTATAATCAGATCCAAGTCATCAAAACAAATCAGAAACTGATCACATCAAATCAAAAAACTTTTCCAGCAAGTATATGAAGATTTTAAACACAACAACAAAAGCAGAGAATTTTAATCTATCAGATTTCGACAACCACAACACAAATCTTTCAGTTCTTAGCCTGAATATGAAGAGATAAATCGAAAAAAATTCAGAGTTTAGAGAAAGAAGAAGAGAAAAAGAGAAGGAGGCCGACGAGGAAGAAAAAGAGAAGGAGGTCGGGCTTTGCTAGGGTTTCGAGCACAGCATCCCAGTCGCCTCTCTCTCTCTTTTTTACCTCTCTTTTGCTCTGGAACGCGTTCTCAGGAAATAATTGGAAAATAAGAAAACAAATCTCAAGCGTTGATTCGGTATGATCTAACGGTGCCGAAAGTGATCCGCGCCAAACCAGAAAACAAGGGTGAAGATAGATATGAGATTGATTTTGAACCATTGATTTAAAAATCAATGAATGGTTCAGAAAAAACAGTACAAATTATCTTCTTTTTTATTTATAATTATTGTCAAATTATTTAAACTTTAAATAATTTTAATATCATAATTTAAAACTTTTAATCTGTATTTCTTATTTAAATTTTCAAATTGTGTGATTGATTAAAAATTAAGATTTAATTTTTATGTGATAAATGTTAGTATGGGAAATGTGGTTTGGAGTTTAGGGATTGAAGTTATATTATGAATATACTGATTTTATTTAGAGTTTATAGTTTCTATAGTTTCATTATTTAATATAAAGAAGTGCTATAAATTAAAAATGTTATGATTTATTACTGTTTGTATAGAGTTTGGAATATTTAATATAAAGAAGTGCTATAAATTAAAGAAGGTTGTTGTAACTCTGTGTGTATTATTAATCTCGTGCACATACATATATATACAAGAGAATAAAGCATATTCCTTAGGAGATAAGGATTACAACAATAAAGGGGATGATTATCCTAATCCTATAATGATTAGGATAACTACAACATATGGATAAATACAAGGGAGGATAATGACAAGTCTTGGCCGCCTAGTCTTGGACTGAAGTGAGACTGATGTGGTATGGTCCATTTCCCGGATATGTCCCAACCACCATTTCTTAACACTCACCCTTGGTTGATATATCCGTTCAAAGTTCATTTCATGCTTTGGATGTTGCCTCATTAAAACCTCTCCTGGTAAAACCCAAAACCCAATGTGGTAAAAAGGGAAAACCAAGGACAGGACAAAAGAGTACAACACATGAAACTCCCCTTGATGAATACACCACTGACGTGTGATCATCTTGGAACTTCTAGTGTCTCTTAATGCCTTCTGGAACTCCATTAATACATGGTCATGTCGTGCCTCTCATGCAACTGACCATTCTATGTCCTGGTTAGACTGATTTCCTTGTCGGACTGGTGTTCTGGTCGGATGGTACTTGACCAGTACTTGGATGGACTTATGATCTGCATACAGCCATTGTTTGCAGGCCCATCTCATATCCTCTTATGTCCCACGGATCCACTGATCATATGGCATAGCCATTTCGTGGACATCCTATATAGAGTCATAGACCAAAACATATATGGACCAACCTTAGGTTCTCATGGACACGTCTAGTCCATTTGGTCATACACCAATTGTATGTGCTAATGGTCTTGTCCATTATGGTCGATATTCTTTCCTATCCTTTTGGTAAGTCCATGTTAGGTAATAGACCTTATCTATCACGTCCATAACCTTATGAGTTACCTCACCAGTTGCTGCAATGAATATTATGATCACATCCAACCATGGATCTGCAGCAAATGCTCATGGACCTTTATACATGACTTATCGACCTTTCTTGCCTTTAGCAATACAATATCTATTAGGACTTAACCATGCCTACTTTTGGTCACTCTTTTGGACTCTTATAGTTTTCTTTAATCCATTAGTACTAACCTAATGGTCGTGCCTTCATTCAAGTCCCACACTATAACATCACATACCATACTTCCTTTGATGGTGTCCCATGACCTTCTTATTTTAAGCCACGTACTGAAGTACATTATGGTCATGGACCTTACCCACACATGTCAACAACTCGCCAATGAGTGGTTATATCATAACCTAATGTTGCCTTAACAATATGACTTGTGTGTGGTGATGTATAGGTATAGTTTATACTACATTGGTTCCTTAAGACCTTTAAACTATGCACCTTGATAGTCTAGTACCTTTAGGTCATAAGCATGTTTTGAACCAACATATTAGTCATCTCCCCATGGATGATTTGGACTTAGAATGTAACCGGACCTTAGCCTTGGTCGGTATGAACTTTGGTATGGACCATACGGCTTCCTTAGCCTTTCCATACGTCCACTTCTTATGAAGTTTGGTAGTGCTGATTTCAACACATATATCAATGACTTAATCATTGAACCATCCATCCTTTCTATGGATTAGTTTACTATACACCTTTTGTATAATACACATGGACTGATTGTACTAAGTATTTCTTAGTATTCCATATTACTTGCAGCTGCATAATTTCAGTCCATGAACAGCTTAGGAACAATGCTGTTCTTGAGAATTCCTTTTCTCATTTTCATGGTTTTCCTTTAACCATTAATCCAGTGAACCATATGCTACTTACTATATCATAACATGTCAACTTATGACCAGACATTTGTCAATTTCGAATTTGACTAGTAGCATCCACCACTTAGGAGTTTATCTCCTCATAATATGTTCCTATGTCTCTTGTAAGAACATGAATACCCTGAGTTCATTTTAACCTTTTCCTCACGGATTCATATCACTCACAAGACCTACATATCACTGGTTGATGGTGTTCCAATATGGCCAATACACACATCATGCTTTATATACTCTGAACCCCATGATTATGATCTATGAGTACTCTTTCATGGGTTCATGATCCTCATTCCATTTCCATAAATCTCAAGTGCTATTTGCTTGTATGAGCTCACTTATACCACTGGTGTTAACACTCTCATATATATAGTTCCATTTTACTCAGACATGATCTAATCCATTTTAGATCTTATTTATCCAGGACCTTTCCCGCCTTGTAATCTTGGCGTCCCAAGCTTACATGGTCCGGTACCTTAGATGTTTAGCTGCGCAGCCCTTTTCTTAATGTCTGATTAGTTTCCATTTGAAATCGGATTCTATGCACCTTTCATATCCTTTCCGAGATTTCTTTCTTTTGGAACTTATTGGCCTACCTTTATAGACTTTATAGCAACTTGATTATGTCTCTACTAGGACATTAAACTTGTGGTGCATAAGCTGGTATGACATAGTCATTCATTTCTGGGTCTATGTGTCTTGCATATAGTTTTGCTAGCATTGTATCATTCCTTGATACCATTTGGACTTCCAGAATCTTATATTCTAGTCCGAGGATCTTGCCAAGACACTAATGGTTAATACCATTGTTTTATCCAGCTTATATCTTTCTCATTTCCATGTTGGATAGTTGGATTTACTTCCTTATGTAATCCATGTATCTTGGCCACTTTCTAATCACCCATATTTGGCTCAAGGTTTATTATAAGAGAAAGACTTTATAATTATCCAACATATATTCCCATTCCCAATCCTCATTTGAGGTTCCATATTATATGGCACATTTTTCTTGTGGTGGTTTAAATCTCTTAAGATTGTTTATGTCTGATCCATGACCCTTATCAATCTGAGATGGGAATATCTATGCTCACTCATATGGCCTGATGCATAACCTTTTCTACATGTATAAAATGCATACAAACTTGGCCCGGATTATTATTTTAGTCGAGATGGCCAGGTTGGCCGCATATGGCCTTACTCGGCTAGTTCCGGCCAATGTGGCCCATTCGGTTCTGTGCTCACAGGCGGCCAACGTGGCCCGCCCGGCTTCCCTGACACGAATGGCCTGCTGGCCCGTCCAGCCTCCTTCGGCCTGTCCAGCACAATTTGGTCCGACCAGTATGGTTGGTTTGGCATGGACATTACTTGGAGTTTCATTTGTATGCTATGATTGTTCCTAAGCATTATGGACGTGGACCCTTATGTCCTATAAAGTTGTCCAACCACCTATGGTCATAGACCATGGTTCCCGGTTTAGTATAGTTCATGGAACATGGGACCTTATCTCCCCCTCATGAACATACTCCTATATTCATGGTGCTTAGGACAATAAAGCCTATAGAGTTTCCTTGTGTACATGTTACACAATGTGAGATCCTTTATGGAAAACTCTTTGTGCCACTTTAATTTCAAGCTTTGCATCAAGTTAAGGATTGGAAGGCTAATCCAATCATGCCATATAGTGTTTCATTTCCATGGTAATCTTCCTAGTTGCCATCACACTTGCCACTGATCTTCTAGCATAGTTTTAGATCAGTATAGTACAGAGGGCAAAGTATTGACCAGTTTCAATACATAGGCGATTTTTCTTAAAATTTCGAGAAAACCCACTTTTCCATTGTTTCATCCTTGGAAACTATCATTATATACTCAATGGACCACGAAATATGGGTGTATGTAATGTCATCTAGACAATGTCCCAGCCATAGTTATCAACTAGGCGACCATACCATACCCATCATATGTACTCATGTTTGGCCTTTAACCAATCAATGTCATTCACATGTACCAAACAAAATTAGGCAAGATAAGAGAGTAATGAAACCAAAACCTTTTCATTATCATAAGTGAATGTGTGAATGACTTAAAAAAAATCAAATCAAATCAAAGCATAAAGCTTAATACAAAATCAGAATGTCGAAATCTCCTTTTCTTAGTCAATGGACATACCGTCCAGACCATCTGATGTCGTGGGCACGGTCACATTGGAGTCAATAGACAAGCCGGCCACACCACTTATTACTTTGGTCACGGCCACAATGTGTTCCTCATTGTCTACCTCGGCCATGTTGGCTTCTGGAGGTCTCATCTCTCTGCTTTGCTTTACCATCTTATTATGCTTCTCAAATCTCAATAGGCATGTAAGCAATTCAGCATAGGTGGTGAAACCTTTTTGTATATGCCTTAACATATCCTGGACATATTTTGAGTATGTCTTAAACAGCAAATCCTTGTATGTTACCTCTTCACCACATAGTCTTAGTTTGTGAGTGATTTGGGTCAAAGCCAAATGATATTGCTCCACAGACTCAAAGTCTTGGAGTCTAAGACTTATCCACTCATGCCTGACCTTTGGTAATAACACCATTTTGTATCTGGATTCCAATTCTATCCAAAGGTCATGAGGATTTTCTATATGTAGGTACTGATTTCTCAGATCCTCAGTGAGATGTTGGCGCATAATTGTTATGGCCTCATGTTTTTCCTTTTCAGTTGCATCATCCTGAATGATACTCCATTCGAGTCCTCTTGATGCCAATGCAACTGACATGTTCATTTCCCATTCGAACCAATTATCTCCAGAGAGATTTAGGACATCATAATTCCCATATTTCGACATCTGAAATCATATGATCGATCAGATTTTAGTTCTCATAAAATTTGCAAGTCCTAAACAAGAAATTTCAAGTACATGGTTTCATAGGGATCTCGACCAAACCATAACACCCAGGGTGTGAGAACTATTAGTGGTCGAGATATATGTAACCAGTATGGTCAAGCAATCCACCATGATTGCAATATCAATCAACCAAATGATTTTTAGCAATTCTAGTAACCATAGAATTCTATTAGACCATAAAATCAGATCACAAAATAATGCAGTCATCCTTAGCATATTGGCTCTAGTTAGAACATGTGATCAATCAACCAAAATCTCAAGTGAAACCATAATTTAGAATTAGGTTAAACAATTATCAAAACAAACAACCAATTTAGGGTTTTAATATATTTTGGTCGATTTTATTCAAAGGGGAAACCCAAAATTTTCCATTCATAACCTAACATCAGATTTCTTATTCACAATAATAACAGAGTGATCATGCAATCATGGAAAAAATAAATAAAAACCAAGCATTGCAAGCTTCCAAGAAATCGGATCCTTTTAAAATAGGTTTTTTAGGGTTTCAAAGTTTGAAAAATTTGAATGCAAAGGTTTTGCTTCTAAAAAAAATTCATTCAATCAACACATAGTCTCAGGATGATCATTTTTACCTTATAAACTATCAAGACTTATCAGGTTAGGTCGATTTTATTTTTAGAACAAAACCTAAACCTAGTTGGATTAGGAATTTCAAAACTAGGGTTTTCAAACAATTCATCAAGTTTGGTTCTAAAATAAATTTAGCAAAACAACCACATAGTCTCAGGTATCTCAGTTTCCATATTTAAACTAGCAAGACATGTTAAAAGGTGGTCGGATTTATTTTAGTGCAAGTCCTAAGTCAAATAGGATTTTAGTGCAATTCCTAAACCTAATAGGATTATGACCAAACTAGGGTTTTCAAAAATTTAAAATTCCGAATCATGCAACCAAATTAATCCTAGCAAGTACACATTACAAGCAGTCAATAGGTTCATGAGATCATGTAATATCAAGCAAAGATCATAAAGATTTCAATTTTTAGATTAGGGATCTAAGCAACTCGGAATTAGGGTTCATGCGCATAGGGTTTTAACAAAACAATTCATTCAACCATGAAACCAATGAACCTAGCACTCGTTTTTAATTTTAAACACAACTAGATAGATCATATTATCATTCTAGAACAAGCCTAGGTCGTGCAATTTACCAGGAACAGATCTAAAAATTTAAACAACTTAGATGAATGTTCATGCGCATAGAAAAACAATTAGGGTTTTAGCAAACTATCAATACGATTCAAGCAACCTATGAATCTAGCATTCGACCTCAATGTCATAAGCAATCAGATAGTCCATATTAACATGCTAAAACAAATATAAACAATGAAAATATCAAAGTCACAGCTAGGGTTTATGCAAATCGGATTTTAGGTTCATGCGCAAATTAGGGTTTATATCAAAACGATTTCTAAACCTCAGATCTAATCATTCAATTGATCAAACAAACACATAGTCCCAGGGTGATCAAATATTAACAAGAGTTTATCAGATCTATAGCAGCAATAACGAATTTTAATCAATCAAACAAGATCTATCAAAAACGGATCTAGAGAGAGAAGCAAACAATCCGGTTTTATGCAATAGCTATCAAGAGTTTTAAAACATCAATTTACTTGAACTCAAAACACGAAATCTATCAAGGCGAATTCCTTAAGCATTCAACATAAATAACTTGATAAAAATAAGCAAGCAAACGGATCAAAGCAAGCAAAGATTTCGAGTTCAACAATTAGGGTTTTAGGTTAACTTTTGCTCATGAGTACAAGTTTGTGTCATGTGCATAAGTTAGGTTTTAAGGGGATCAAGTATGAGTTCTTAAACACCAGATTTACCATAGATTAATGTGGGGACGAGATCTATGTTCTAGAGTTTAAGGATTGTACCACAAAATCACCAATGATCTGAATGGACCTCCTTTAGGGCAAACCGGTTTTGATCTTATGAGAGAGAGAGGTCGGATGGCTTTTCAATCTTTAGCTAGAGCTTTACACCTGCAAAGTAAGAGTTAGCAAGATGTTTCTTCTTCAAAATAATGTAACAAATTGAGGAAGAAGTAAGGTGTAAGGCGTCTTAGTAAGAGGGATGATTTCTAGGGTTTCCGGATTGGAAAAGAGGAGATTTAGCCCGCCGTATTGTTTTGGTGATTGCGGTTGATTCCGGTGTCGGATTGACGCGCTGTTTGAACTGCTGGATTCCTATCTTCAAGAGATTCAGATTGATATGTAGATCGGCTTCTAGATCTTTGTAGTTTGAGAGATACGTCAATTTGAAGTTGAGCCGGTATTAGGGTTTCTCGGGTAGGAGAAAAGGAAATTCATCCGCCGTCTTGTTTCTGAGCTAGAGAACTCATCTGGTATCGGATTGAGACACTCTTTGAACTGGTAGCTTCTTCTCGTCGAGAGCTTGAATTTTATATGTGACTAGTCATTTGGGTACACAGGGTTTGGGAGATACGTCGCTTTGAAGTTGCTGCAGGGATTAGGGTTTTCTGCAGCCGGCAAGAGAGAGAGAGAGCTACGGATTTTTGTGTTAGGGTAGAGCTCGTGCTGATAACGTATTGTGGAATAAAGAAGGTTGTTGTAACTCTGTGTGTATTATTAATCTCGTGCACATACATATATATACAAGAGAATAAAGCATATTCCTTAGAAGATAAGGATTACAACAATAAAGGGGATGATTATCCTAATCCTATAATGATTAGGATAACTACAACATATGGATAAATACAAGGGAGGATAATGACAAGTCTTGGCCGCCTAGTCTTGGACTGAAGTAAGACTGATGTGGTCTGGTCCATTTCCCGGATATGTCCCAACCACCATTTCTTAACAATATTTTATTATTCGGCACACATTTGAATAATTCAACTTTGTATGTTGCATAGTAAATTTTTATAGATTTTAGTAATTTTGAATACTTAAATGAGTTTTCAGATAAAATCTGAATCGTTCCAAAAATAATTGAAAGAATGAACATCCAAATATGACTTTAATCCATAATATCTGAAACTGAAACCAATCAAAAATTTAGAACTACCAAAATGGGGTATATACTCGTTGTTGTTCGTAAAAACTCATAATCTTAAATACTCAAACCAAACTTGAATAGATACCTTAATCCCAAACATGATTTATATACTAATGATTTTTATATATTTCATCATCACAAAGTATGTTAAAGTGGCTATTTTAGGTTTCTTTCCGTCAAAGCAATTGAAACTCGTAATTCTGAGAAAAAAAATATCATCTAAAAACGTTTTTTAAATGAAGAGTGTTTTTGGATGGAAATCTTTTCCATCTTTCTTCGGTATAAATTTTTCTCTGTTATATATTTTTTGAAAGAGTCTGTTCGTGAGCTGTAAATTCTTTAAAAGTTAATTAGAGTCCTTCAACAATTACGGGATACTAAAAACAAAAAAAAAAAAAAAACTCTTTTTGATGCTCAAATAAGTACACCCCTTAAGTTACCGATCACGACAGGTTGGAGATATAATTAAACTCTTCATCAGAAGAAAAAAATATACAAAACATACAGAACGTTACGGTTTGTAGACAAGAAAATAGAAGCAAAGCCTAATCGAATGCATGACTTAAAAACAGATCTTAAACTTCTGAGTTTATAGTGGGATCAACATGTGATATCGTTGATTACATGTTGAGTTGTTTTCGTATTACCCTAAATATACGTAATACAAAAGTTTAATATAAAGTCTAATTAAATTTAAAATAACAACAAATGCACATGGGTAGGACAGGCTCGTTGTGTATTCTATACACAAGCATTACATTCTGGTATATGTATAATTAGATACATATAGACATTTACTTATAAATGATTGCACGTTGAGGCAGCTGTGTTAGACACAAAGAGGTGAAAGCAAGTTGGCAATGAAAGTGGTACATAATCTTTCTTACCTGTACCCATTTCCTCCATTATTGTTATCTTAATAAAAACATACAGAATCTTTTCTTTCTTCTTTTTTTTTTTTTATTTATCTTTTCTTATCTTTCCATGTTTGTATATTCTCTCCGTTCAAATAACCAGCTTATGTATTTTTCTGTGATTTGTGTTTTTTTCTACAGTCTAGTAGTTTTGCAGTAAATGTAATATATTCTTTTTTGTAGCAAAAAATGTAATATATTCTAAAACGGTTTTTGATGTATTAAAAAGCAAAAAACAAGACAGGAGATGAACAATGAGAGTGGGACGAGTCTTGTCGTTTTAAGTACAAAAGCTGCACATGCTTTTGAGTATATATTAAAAGAAGAAAGTTGAAACAAACGAACAAAACTTTGAGTGACTCTATTTAACTTATCGTGACACAAATGAATAATGGCTTATCGAGTTGCGTCTTTGTAGGCGCCGCAAAAAAAAGGATAAAACATAAACACAGATTACTTCTTCTCTTCGCCTTTCCTCAAACGATGGTTTTGGGTGAGTCTCTTCTCAGTAAAAAAAAAAAAAAACAGAAGCAAAGTAAATATGAAAAAGCCAACATTTCTCATCCATCAGTTCGAAGCAAAAGCAGAAGCAGCAGGAAAAAAAAGTAAAGGTCTTGAAAACTTCATAATGAAACAAAGATTTACAGTATCTCTTGTTTCTTAAGTTTACTTCAGGGAGAAAAAGACTCTTTTATGCCCAATTAACCAATCAAGAAATGTTATAAGAAGTAGAAGTGTGAGACTTATTGATAAATTACAACTCCAAATAAATTAAAAAACATTTATCTAGAGTTTGGGTTCATGTGGGTGGGGGTTGTGTTGAAGAGGAATACAATGAAAAGGAAACAAACAAGAGACTGAGAAAGAAAAGGAATAAGGGTAATAATGTGTAAGAAAGAATTGTATTCACTGAAAAATTAAGATTGATGAGACCTTGATTTTCAGTTTCTTGTGTCAGATGTGTGTGTGTGTGTGTGTGTGTGTGTGTGTGTGTGTGTGTGTGTGTGTGTGAGATTAAGGTTTTTTGGTGTTGTTTACTATGCACACAAAGTACATTTTCTTGGTACGAAGAGGATTCGAAAACAGTGATTCTTATTTACTGAACCATTGTCAAGAAAGGTGACTCTGTATGACCATTACCTCCTCTTTTTTCAGAGCTCGTCTGAAATGCAATCTCATAAGCCGCTGATTTCTCATCCTCGTCTAGTTCTTCATCTATCTCTTCTTCCTCTACTTCCATGTTATTATAATTGTGAGATGCCTCAATCTGTTCATACTCACCTATCATTGAATCTTCTTGGTGTTGTTGTTGTTGCATCAGCTCTCTCATCAGAAGGTCTTCTGGCTTCAATTCCAACAAATGAAGATTTTGTTATTAAGAAACAAAACCAATTCACATTTTGAAAATGAAAAGCAAACTTTGTACCTTCTCCGCTCCTTGTGGAGTTTCCTCTCTTGGTTCTTCTTCCTCACTTGATGCTGAGCCGTCAGTTTGATGGACATTAACATCCCCTTCTTGTAGCGGCTTCACCGCAGAGACCGGACTCTGCTTTTGTACTGTTGGTATTTGGTCTTGAGGTAGACCAGAAGTGCTAGAACCGGCACCCCTACCAAGAACCTTGCTGCTGTAAAAAAGATCAAGGCGGTGATAATAAGGACAGGTCTTAGCATCTTGAGGACGTTT
This sequence comes from Eruca vesicaria subsp. sativa, assembly GCA_932364175.1. Taxonomy (NCBI): domain Eukaryota; kingdom Viridiplantae; phylum Streptophyta; class Magnoliopsida; order Brassicales; family Brassicaceae; genus Eruca; species Eruca vesicaria. The sequence goes on from CAKOAT010179822.1 coordinate 41,374, forward strand.
CTTGTTGCTTTCTTTAACTTTCTTGTAGTATTTATTTATGTTTTCCCATTTCTCTTTGCATCTCTTCGCGTTTATTTATGTGGTATCCCATTCTCTTCATTGAAGTTGAATCTCTTCCCACAAAAGTCCTTTTGGGACATTATCTTGGTACCTTGGTTCCATTCCGCTTCTCAGGTTTATAAGAGCAAGAATCTCCTCCTTTGGCCATCACGATGATGATGGTAACGATTGATCCGAGCTCATGATCATCTCTTGTTGTTGTGGTTGATGGGAGGAGGTGGAGGTGGAGTAGGAAGAACTTGTTGTTGCGGAATCGCCATTATTGGTTGTAAATGAGGTGGTTCTACAGCTTGTGATGAAGGATATTTAGCGGCAGGTGGTGGTTGATGCGGGGACAGAGACGGTTGTGATGATAAAGAAGGTGGTAACTGAATGGTATGGCCAGTAATTTTCTGGATCAGTGAGATGATTGCAGCGTCACGAGAAGCAGAAGCCGCTCGTTCTTGAGACATGATCTCGCGCTCTCGAGTTAACCTAGACATTTCTTGGCGTTTCCAAGCTTCATCTCCAGCAATACGTTCTTGTTCTTTCTTCTCAAGCGCCTCAAGAAAGCTCCTTTGCATCGCCGCTTGTTTCTGCATCACTTGTCTCACAAAACCTTCGAATAGTTCCATCATCTTGCCGCCTCCACTGCCACGGTTTTCACGTTTGCGTTTGTGGCTACTGGGACCCGCCTGATCTACGTCCGTATTATCTTCATCATCAGACCCCATTCCTGAAGCCGTCGATGAGCTGTGAGAAGAGAAGGTAACTCCGGGAAATGTAGGACCAACTGAAGGAGGAGGAGGCAATGGATTGGGAGTAAAGGAGACTGTATTCGGTGGAAGCGTTTGGGGAGGTGGCATTTGCGCTAGAGAGAAAACGGGGAATTGCGAAGAAGAAGAAGGCTGCTGAACGGTATTGGCGACGGAGAGAGGAGCGACGTCGAGAGAAGAGGGAGGAGTAATGTTGAGAGCTTCGAGCTGAGAGAAGAACTTGTATGTTTTACCTTCATGGCGACCACCGCGCGTTTCTTTAGTGCGCTTGTGATATTTCTGAACGTTTTCGAACTTCTCTTTGCATTTCTTTGCACTGCGTTTGTAACCCAGCTCCAACAGCTTCCTGTAAGTGTGTCATTCAAACATAAAAATTCAGTTTCGGTCTGTTTTTTATTATTATTAATCTCATGGTACTGTTTGATGGAATTATTATAGAACAAAAAGAAAAATCTTGGGATTTACAAAATCGAAAGCGCCCCCAGAAACTAATGAGCAACTTCTGTATAAACAAACAGTTATTTAATGTTCTTGGGGGTGGTGAAGATGCTTGATCTTGAATATAGTATATTTATATGATAAAAGAAAATAAATTAAAACAAAAGTAAGCGTTGGAAACACATGCAAATGGATCTCTAGCTATCTGAAAAAACACCATTGATGAGAATTTGAGAATCAAGAAGTGTAATAGATGTGAGAGAGAGAGAGAGAGAGAGAGAGAGAGAGAGAGAGAGAGACCTGGAAACATGTTCCCAAAGAGGAGCTTTGAGAGTGGCGTCACGGAAAGTAGAGTCCATTTCAGATCGGATCCTAAGAAGTGCGAGTGTTTTCTCTCTTGGCCATCTATTTCCCGAGCTTCCTCCTCCCAGACCTCCACCCTCATCCGCCGTTGCTGAGAATCTCATAAGCTCTTCCATATTTGCCGGAGGTCTTGAGCTGATCGGTGAAGCTTCCTCCACCACTTCATTACCACTACCACCACCACCTCCTTGCTCCATCTCTAAATACACCAATCTTGTTGTGAACCCACCACTCGTGTATTCTATCTACGCACTCTCTTTCTCTCTCACTTTAAGTTCACCGGCTCTCTTTTTTTTTTTTTTGCAAAAGGGAGCTCACCCGTTCTTCATAAAACCATTGATGATGGAGGAAGAAAAAGTAGCAGCATTTTTTAAGTGCAACTAGGTGTTAGCAAGGAGAGATGAGGATTACGAGGGTGATGATGAACGATAGAGAGAATGAAAGCAAAGAGAAGTTAATAAAGCTGAGAGCCTCTTCTAACTTTGCAGCAAATAATTGTTAAACCCACTTTCTTCACCCTCTTTCTCTTTTCTTTTCTTTTTAATTTGGAAAAGGGTCCACATATTTTATTACATTTAATTTTATTTTTATGTGTATTATTGTAACCAAGAAAGAGGCCTTTAAAAGCTATATTTGGATCCGCGAACCTCTCATTGCCACTGATCTGTTTTTCCTCTTTGCCACTGATCTGTTTTTCATTTTATTTTAGGTTAAAACTGCATAATATATAATAAACACAAAATCATGTGCCTCCCATGTTGTTGTTCTCTCTCACCATGTCTAAAGTGTCCATGTGGCATTGTCTAATTGTAGGGCATCTGATAATAATATTTTTGGAAGGGAAAATGACAAAGAAATTGGAATTTGCAAAGTTTTACCGGAGTTGAGACCGCCTCAAACCCCAAACCACAACTTCCTTAACTTATAACCTCTTTTACAACCCAACTCCTAACCTCTTCTACACGTAAACCCCAAATGTAAATTTATTTTGTGATTAAACAAACTTAAAACATATACAATCCAAATTCATTTTTGTGATTAAAAAAACTTATAAACATATATAATTCATTCGGATACATTCTCGTAATCTGTTAAAACATCATCATTTTCTAAAAACTCGTCATCTACACCTTCGTCCGTTGAGTGATCAGGAACATCTTTGTATTCACGATTATGCGGATCAATGAGTAGGATGTCATCAATTTCTCCTTAAGGTTCCTCGATCTCATTGGTCTTTTCTTCTTGTAATGGTGGTTCTTCTCCAGCGATTATTCGTCCTCGAGGTGTAACTTTGATAACATCTAACCAGTTTATTCCCGAGGTAATAATCCGAGGGTATGGAATGTAGCAAACTTGATCTGCTTGGGAAGCTAATATGAAAGGCTCGAACTTGTTGTACCTACAAAAATAAAGATCAATGTAAAAATTAATTAATACTCGAAACCTGGATATTAAAAAAAAAAAATTTGTTGTACCTTCGTCCACCATTGACATCAACTACACCGTTCTTGTTAATCCGAACACCTCTGTTGACGACGGGGTCGTACCACTCAAACTTGAAGATAATGCATTTCAAACTCATACCTGAGAATTGAACTTCATAAATCTCCTGCAAGATCCCGTAGAAATCTGTTTCGCCTTTCACACATATTCCATAATTACTTGTCGCCCGGTGTCTACCATAGTTATAGGTATCAAAAGTATAGCCTCGGGTGTAATACATCGATGATGTAGTGACCTTTGCAACTGGACCTTGAAGTAATTCGCGAAACCATGCGGGATACTCAGGATCGTCATAATCGACCTGCAACAAAAAGTAATATAACTAGACATTAGACTTACTTTGTGGTAATGTATGCATAAAATTTAAGTAATAACAAATACATGTTTCCTCAACCACTTGATAAAGTGTTGATCTTTCCTTTTGTCTAACTCAGTTGTCGATATACCAGGTATTACTTCCTCGACTTGAGTCACGTATTGGCTGTAAAATCATATATGTTATGTTATATATTTAATATTGAAATATATATATATATATATATATAAGTGTGTATGTTTATATATTTACCTTTCAAAATAAGCAATCAATGGATGCTCGCAATTAAGAAGAATATAAAGGTGTGCACTATGGACGTCTTCATCACTCGACCACCAAACCTCTTTCAATTTCCCACCCAATCGCCCAATTTGACAAAANTATATATAAGTGTGTATGTTTATATATTTACCTTTCAAAATAAGCAATCAATGGATGCTCGCAATTAAGAAGAATATAAAGGTGTGCACTATGGACGTCTTCATCACTCGACCACCAAACCTCTTTCAATTTCCCACCCAATCGCCCAATTTGACAAAAGATGTCTGGAACATCGTCTTCCATATATGTCGGCACGACATCACCATCATCATATCTTCTTGGAGCTCGTTTCCTTGTACGTACTTTCGGTGAAAAGTAGTACGATGTGAAATGTGATGTTTCTTCCGTCAAAATTCCCGCAACAATAGAACTTTCAACTCTTGCTAGGTTTTTTGCTTTTCCTTTCAAAGTTTTCATGGCCCTTTCATATTGATACATCCATCCATAATGCACAGGTCCATGAAGTAATGTCTCATATGGGAGGTGGACAACTAGGTGTTCCATGACGTCGGAAAAAGTAGGCGGAAATATTTTCTCCAAGTTGCAGATTAAGACGGGGATTTTTTCATGAAGTTGTTGGACAATTTCCACTTTAAGAGTGCGGGTGCTCAGATCCCTAAAAAATGCTCCAATTCCTTATATATTACAAAAACAAAATTATCCAGATTAGTATATATATATAAAGAAATAAATTAATCATATCATCGTATTATATTAATTAATTACCTGAAAGTGCTTCATGTACTTTTGCCGGTAGTAGCTCCGCAAACGCAAAGGGAAGTAGTCGCTGCATAAAGACATGACAATCATGGCTCTTCATCACGGAGAACTTTTGCCCTTTCTCAACACATCTTGACAGATTTGAAACATACCCATCAGGGAACTTCACTTCTGACCCAGTTGAACAACGCATACTTTTTTTCTGATGACAGTCTGAATATTGGAACTGGAACTTGCCCATTGATTTTTATATGTAGCTCACTCCTTGAGCAGATATCGGGTAAGTCCAACCATGATTTTACGTTGTCTTTCGTCTTCCTTGGGACATTCAATATAGTGTTCACAATGTTGTCAAAAAAGTTCTTCTCTATATGCATCTCATCGAGGTTGTGGCGCAATAGAAGATCTTTCCAATATGGCAATTCCCAAAATATACTTTTTTTATGCCAATTGTGCTGAACACCATAAGAATCAGACATATTACTAGGAACATGCCAATTCCCACCACGAGGAGCTGTTTCTAGAGCACCGTAGTAATTGATTTGTTCTTCGATTTGTTCTCCAGTTAAATATGGAGGATGAGTGTCTCTGACAACCCTTTTGTGCCTGAACAATTTATTGTTTCTTCGGTATGGGTGGTAAACGGGAAGAAATCGTCGGTGACAATCGAACCAACTAGTCTTCCTACCATGCTTCAACTGAAACGCATCTGTCATTTCATTACAATATGGACAAGCTAATCTCACATGTGCAGTCCACCCAGACAACATCACATATGCAGGAAAGTCACTTATGGTCCACAAAAGCATCGCTCGCATCATAAAGTTTCTTTTCGTTGAACAATCATATGTCCTCACCCCTGTTGACCACAAATCTTTCAACTCTTTTATCAGTGGTTGTAGAAAAACATCGAGAGATCTTTTTGGATGTTTTGGACCAGGTATTAATATGGTCATGAATAGAAACTCTTGTCGCATGCACATCTCCGGTGGCAGGTTATACGGTATAAGAAAGACCGGCCACAATGAATATTGTCTCTCAGACATTCCAAATGGACTAAATCCATCAGTGCATAATCCAAGATACACATTCCGGCTATTGCTAGCGAAATGTGGATGTACATTGTTAAAATGTTTCCAGGCTCTTGCATCCGATGGATGAGTCATCTCTCCATCCGTCTGAGTATGCTCGGCGTGCCATCTCATCCCTCCAGCAGTCTCCTCAGATTGGTACAATCTTTTCAATCTGTCTGTGATTGGTAGGTACCACATCCTTTGGTACGGTACCCTATTACGCCCTCGACCTTGCGGTTTGAATCGTGGCTTCTTACAAAATCGACATTCTTCTAACTNTACGCCCTCGACCTTGCGGTTTGAATCGTGGCTTCTTACAAAATCGACATTCTTCTAACTTCTCATCATCTCCCCAGTAAATCATGCAGTTGTCGATGCAAACGTCTATCATCTCCGAGGGCAACCCAAGACTATATACCAATTTCTGAATCTGATAATAAGATTCAGCAGACACATTGTCTTCTGGAAAATACTCTTTTAACAAGCCAGCCCATGCATCCATACAATTTTCAGGTAGATTGAGATCGGTTTTAATACTCATCATTCTAGCAGCCAACGACAATTTAGACAGACCTTCTCTACAACCACTGTAAATTGGCTCATTCGCAGCTTCTAACATTTCATAAAACTTTTTTGCATCTAAGTTAGGTTCTTCAACTTCATCATCATCATGAGTTACAAATGCATCACCTACCATATCATGACCTCTACCACAATCTACCATTTGTTCCTCTTGGTGATGATAGCTATTTTCATTACGCAAATGATCAACCGGTTCAACCTGAAAATTGTTATTACTACTGCTACCTTCATTCCTACAACTAGCATCGTCTTCTCCATGTTGATAGAAAAAAATAATATGGCATGAAACCTCTATTTGTTAAATGATTCCAAACATTTTCATGAGGGCCTAATTTTGTATTGCAACATTTCCGACAAGGACAGAACATCTTACCACTTTCCTGCGTGAATGGTGTAGAATCTGCTTGATGCATAGATGTCTCCAACCCTTCGAGAAATTCTTTCGTCACCCTCCCGTTATTATCTCTGTGTGAATACATCCCCTTCCGCAATTCGAAAATATTTCCCGGACCGGACATTTTTTTTTTGTTTGATCAAGCTTATAGCTGATTTTTTTTTTGGTGTGTTTCAAATGAATCACAAATGGTGGTATTTATAGAAATTTTTGAATCTGAGCATTTACTAAGAAATTGCAAGGAAATGTTGGTACAAAACACGTTTTTGATTTAAATTCGATATTTTCTATCCAGTTCCTCCTAATTTCGTAGTAACAAATCCATTCCTCCTAATTTCGTAGTAATGTTTTACTAGGACTTTACAAAGAAATTTATTACTACGACTTTGCGAGGAAATGGAATTTTGCCACGTATTTTCCTCGTAAGGTTACTACGGTCTTACGAGGAAAACTGTTTCTCGTATCTGTACGAGGACCTTACGAGGAAACTACCTTTCCTCGTAAAACGAAGTAAGTTTACGAGGAATTATTTTCCTAGTAAAATTTCCTAGTAATTTCTTAGTTTTCTTGTAGTGTATATATTCAATAACATATGAGATTTACTATTACTTGGTCAGTTTTGTTTATATTATAATAATATATATTCATTGACATATGAGATTTACTATTATTTGGTCCGATTTTTTTCTTACATCACTATTATTTAAAAATAATTTTTACAGGACTTTTCTACAATATTTATAAATTTTTAAAGTTAATTATATTTTTAATAATTAAATCAATTGTCTAACTAAAAATAAAATATCATTATTTAAAATAATAATTTATACATATACATAATAAATAATTTAAATGTAGTTTAATATTGATTAATTATTATAAGTTATTTAGTTTTTAAATGTTTATATATGTGCATGAGCAAGGAAAAAGCATTAGACTGGCACTAGGTATAAAAAGCCTCATCTGGCCACACGATAGTAATCTTGCGACAAAGAAATCAAGTAAAAAAAAGGCAACGTCCGAGCTATAAAGAAGTTGGTTGAAGTACAAGAGGAGAGATGACCCCCTAAATGCATGTGACCCAACAGGAAAACGAAAGCTCCGACATCTAACAAGGAACATCATCACGGTAGGTTGTCCCCAAAACCCTAAAAGACGATGCCACAACAAGAGAATCGAAGCCTTGGGAATAGAACCATTGAGAATAACCATGGCTGCTTCGAATGAACTACAATGGAGGTCCTCGGTGCAAGAACTAGAATAACCATCACCACTTTTCTCTCAGATCGGAGAAGAGAAACTCAACACTGACCTTGAATCAGATCGAGGACAAACCGACTGGACGGGATGAAGATGACGGGACATAGACGGCGATGCATCGAACGTTCCGGCGGATCTCGGTCTCAGATCTGACCCAAACCCTTGTCGAGCCTCACCGACGTTTCCGGTAGATCCACGGGGAAATCCAGAGACGTCGCACAAAGAGTTGCAAACAAAAGAGGGTCAGCAGATGAAAGAGGCGGAGAAAACAAGCGCTTGAGAAGGCCCACAGTGACTGGAGACAAAGAGTCCACCAGCTATCGCAGGAAAGAGAAACCGAGGGTTTGTACTCGAGAGAGAAATATGAGAGAGAAAGAAGACAGGTGAAATAAAATCAGTTAAGATTGCATAACTATGTTATCAACTCTGAACTATTTCAGCTGATCAAATTGGTAAATCTGCAGCGCATATATTAATTATCTCGATTATATCTACAGTTTTACATTTCTTTGATTTGAGTAAATCTAAATAACTGGCAAAACCAATACTTCGACAATTTTTTTGATACAATATTTTAAAAATATTTAAATACTGCAAAAGAATTTTCAAAATATAATAGTATTAAAATGCTGAACAAAAAAAACTATATAACTGGGTTATGTTTTGTTTTGTTTTTTTTTTTTTTTATAAATTACACTCCGGAAAGCTCTGTTTGCTAAATAATTAATGTGAATTTTCTTGAAGAGTTCTTTTTAATATTAAACAAATCCCCAAGTCAAAGATAGCATGACATGTTATTAGTAGAGATATCATCCGTTTAGCGAAAGATTTCTTTATCTTGGGAGTTTTGATCCTAGACTTAACCAAGCGAATATATGTCTTATCCCCAGGAAATAGTTTTATAAAAGTCGAGAAGCCGTTTTATAAAACTCAAAGATAATTTTATAAAACTCGAGGATCATTTTATAAAACTCGAGAAGCCGTTTTATAAAACTCGAAGATCGTTTTATAAAACTCGAGAATCGTTTTAAGAAACTCGAGAATCGTTTTATAAAACTCGAGAAATCGTTTTATAAAACTCGAGAAATCGTTTTACAAAACCGCCAAAAATCGAAATCGCCGAAAAACGCGAACTAAGCCGAGCTGGCTTAGTTCGCCAGCAGGCGAACTAGGAACCTCTCCACTAGTTCGCCAGCAGGCGAATTAAGAGCCGCTCCGCTAGTTCGCCTGCTGGCCGAACTAAGAGTCCCTCGACTAGTTCTCCTGCTGGCGAACTAAGCCAAGCCGGCTTAGTTCGCTAGCAGGCGAACTACTGACTTTTCCCCACAGGTTTTTATCACCTAGTTCGCCATATGGTGACCTGGCCAAGCTGGACTAGCACGCCGTACGTCGAGCCGACCATCGCGAGCCTCGATCTCCCACATCCTTGATTCAAGGCATACGTCCTTCGACACGATCGTATTCCGAATCACGGTCGAAATGTCTCCTGTTTCGTCTTGATCCGTTCTATCGTTCGAGTTTTACGATAAAAACTGTAAAACTTTGTTTTCTCGAAAAGAACTCGAGGAAATCGTATAAAACGGCAACGGTTAAACGAAACACCGAATATTGCCTAAACTATACGATTTATTCGAAATTTTTCGTAAGAATCGTACAAAACGCGTTTTTAATAAAACCCCGAGTAAATCGTAGAAAACGGCAACGATTAATCGAAACATCGAACATTGCTTAGCTTTACGATTAACTCGAGAAACTTATCTAAAAACGGCATCGTATCAGGAAACGATCTCGTCTAAAGTCGTAAAACGGATTTATCGCAAAACGGCTCGGAAAGTCATAAAACGCGNAAAACGGCAACGATTAATCGAAACATCGAACATTGCTTAGCTTTACGATTAACTCGAGAAACTTATCTAAAAACGGCATCGTATCAGGAAACGATCTCGTCTAAAGTCGTAAAACGGATTTATCGCAAAACGGCTCGGAAAGTCATAAAACGCGATAAAAGCCACTCGCGACTTTAAACGAAGTCCAACCCGAAGATACAACGAAGTTTTGGCGATTTACTCGCAGAAAGAAGATATGTCAAACTTGAAGATAAATGTCAAGTTTGAGGATAAATAGAAGATTTCCACGGGAAAAAAGGAAAGATCGAGATAAATGGAAGATTCCCATTAAACTCGAATCTGCGCGAAATGTAAAGATTAAACCGCCTAGGAAGGGAGTATATAAGCAAGAGGCATAGGGCAGAAGCAAGGGGACGAATTTCAGAGCTCTCATCTGAGACTTTTACAACTTTTCTAGACTTAGAATTTTCCGCACTTAGAAACTTAGGCTTTCTCTCGACAAATTCGGTTTCTATGACTGGCGCTCAATTACTAGACGATCTCGCCCAGGAAGTTCGATCTCTGGTCCAGCTCTATCAACTGAACTACGTTCGACTTGATCCCCGAAAGGGGTACGTAGGCAGCCTTTCATAAGGTTCAGTCCGAAATCAATCAAACCTTTTTTCTATCTTTTTCCGTCTTTTGTTATCGAGCTGCGACTCGACTAGATCTAGGGTTTTATGTTTTTAACTCGCTGATGGCCCCTGCATCCAAAGCCTTTATTTAACCCTTGTAACGATCGCAACGGTTTTACACAAAATCGAAATAAGATCTACTTTTTCTTTAAATTCGTTTTATTACGTTTTTCGTATTTTTCCGCATTTATTTGGTTACTTGTCGTTGGCTTTCGCAGAGATCCGGTTCCTCTGAAAAATTAGTGTTTTCCTAAGTTTCCTTATTTAACGGAAATCGACAAGTGTGAATCTCGGTTCCCACAGTTTGGGGCTAGAAGGAGGGGGGGGGTCGGATTACTCTTACTCATAGCCGCAAAACGCTTGATCAAAACGATGTCTGGTTATATGAAAGACAAAGTCGCAACTCGCAAAATGACGCTGGTAAAACAACTCCAGCAGCGACTACTCGTACAGCCAACGCCCGCGCAAACGCTGTAGTACTCAGCAAAATCGAAAACCTAATCGCGACTCTTCGACACGGGAAGAGCAACGAAACAAGCTCACGATTTTTATCTCAGATCACTATGGGCAACGATAAAATCTATCAAACCCCGTAGTGTTTTTCTTATTTCCGAGTTGGACAAATCTCACGGGTTGAGCAAAAGACGTTTTCCGAGAACTTTTCGGAAAAATAAAACTTGCTCTCTCAGAAACTGCGGAATAAACCGTAAGTTACTCGCGAAATAAATCCTAGGTTACTCGCGGAAAAACCCTAGGCTGTTCGCGGAAAAATCCTTAGGTAACTCGTGGAAAAACCGTAGGGTATTGGCGGAAAGCCCTAGGTTACTCGTGGAGAAAGCCCTAGGTTACTCGCTGTGGGTGTCGAAATCCACCTACTGTCAAATAATCGTAAATAAGGAAACTTCGGGAAAACCTTAAGTTTCCAGAGGAACCGGCTATCTGCAGAACCGCACAACGAAGATTAAGATAACTAGAAAACTTAGAATTATTAAAATATAAACGAAAATCGAGAGCAAAGAGGTTCTTATTCCGAATCTGCGTAGAACTGGTATAAAGAGAGTAGCCGAAAACTTAAGAACGAAAAACCATAATTGAGACGCAGCTCGCTAACAGAAAAACGGAAAGATTCCTAAATGCTAGTTTTGGTGGTGAGAGCTCTGAATTTCGTCTCCGTTGCTTCTGCCCTAGACCTCCTATTTATATACTCCTCGCCTTGGCTATCCGATCTTTCCATTTCGCCCAGATTTGACTAAATCGGGAATTTTCCAATTTTCTCGATCCTTCCTTTTCTTCCGCGGAAATCTTATATTTTTCTTCAAACCTTCCTTTTATCTTCAAACTTGACTTTTATTTTCCTCCTGCGAGTAAACCGTCAAAACGTTATCGAATCTGCGGGTTAGATTCCGTTAAGATCGCAAGATGGGTTTTTATCGTGTTTTAGGCCCTTCCAGGCGTTTTGCGATAAATCCGTTTTCCGACTTTTTACGGGATCGTTTCCTGATCCGACATCGTTTTTAATAAATTCCTCGAGTTAATCGTAAGGTTTTACGATTTACTCGACTTTTTATTAAAAACACGTTTTTTACGATTTACTCGACGTTTTTTATTAAAAACGTGTTTTTTTATGATTTCGACGAGAAATCTCGAACAAATCGTATGTTTTAGGAAATGTTCGGCGTTTCGTTTAACCGTCGCCGTTTTATACGTTTTCTTCGAGTTCTTTGTCGAGAAAGCGAAGTTTTTACGGTTTTTATCATAAAACTCGAACGATAAGTCGGATCGATATGGAACGGGAGATGTTTCGGCCGTGGTTCAGAATGCGACCGTGTCGAAAGACGTAAGTTTCAATTCGGGAATGCGGGAGAACGAGGCTTGGGACGTCCAGGAAGTTTTTTGTTCGCCCATTGGCGAACTAAGCCGGGCCAGCTTAGTTCGCCAATGGGCGAACTAGTTGAGCATTTCCTAGTTCACCAATTGGCGAACTAGTCGAGTGCCTCTTAGTTCGCCAATTGGCGAACTAGTCGAGTGCCTCTTAGTTCGCCCATTGGCGAACTAAGTCGGTTCGGCTTAGTTCGCCCATGGGCGAACTAGTCGTGACTAGTTCGTGTTTTACGGCTTTTTCGGTTTTTTGCGGTTTCGTAAAACGATTCTCGAGTTTTATAAAACGATCTTTGGGTTTTATAAAACGGTTTCTCGGGTTTTATAAAACGATTCTCGAATTTTATAAAATCATTTCTCGAGTTTATAAAACGATTCTTGAGTTTTATAAAATGATTCTCGAGTTTTATAAAACGATTCTTGAGTTTTATAAAACGATCTTTGAGTTTTATAAAACGATTCTCGAGTTTTATAAAACGACTTCTCGAGTTTTATAAAACTATCTTTGAGTTTTATAAAATGATTCTTGAGTTTTATAAACGATTCTCGAGTTTTATAAAACGATTCTTGAGTTTTATAAAACGATCTTTGAGTTTTATAAAACGATTCTCGAGTTTTATAAAACGATTTCTCGAGTTTTATAAAACGATTCTTGAGTTTTATAAAACGATCTTCGAGTTTTATAAAACGATTCTCGAGTTTTATAAAACGATTTCTCGAGTTTTATAAAACGTTCTTCGGGTTTTATAAAGCGGCTTCTCGAGTTTTATAAAACGGTCTGCGAGTTTTATAAATGACTTTGAGTTTTATAAAACGACTCTTTGGGTTTTATAAAACTATTCCTTTTGTATTTTTGCGGGGAGTTTTGGCTATTAATTCCGTCGTACCGATTTTGACCCCAACAGTTAGCCCCCCAGCTCGTAAGTATCGTAAAGTTCTTGCGAGTGGATTGAGATCGTTTGGCGAGTTTGGTAGAATTAGGTGGACTTTAATGGCCAAAAGTCCAAAGGTGAATAGTAAAATCCTTTCCTATATGTATATGGAGTAAAATTTTGAATTCTTTACTCCATCTTCTATAACTTATTCAAGAAATTTTTCTCTCCACTTTCTTTGAAGATCTTCAAACATGTTTTCAGGAAGAAAGACTCGTTCCTCAACTAGTCCCAATTTCCACAATTCTGAGGGAACGAGTTCGCAGCCTCCAGCTTTGGTTCCGAAAGAAGAGTATTCGTCCCCGTTAACCGATCGGGCGGACCTCGAGGCCTTTTGGGCGTTGGGAGACGAGTCGGGATCCGCTAGGCCTGGGATTTGGGTTCCAGCCTTGTCGGACGTCGATCAAGTTTCCGGAAATCTGAGCTCGACACTTTTCAATAGTATCGATTACATACGTGAATTTTGCCTAGTTCCAGAGGCCGTTGAGTTTCGTTCCCCACTTGCCAGGGAGAGTGACAGAGATGCGCCCGACGATTTTTTCACCTGTTACAACATTTTCTTTTAACAATGCCACTTATGGTTTCCGATTCAAGAAATCATTGTGCATTACCTTCACAGGCTGGGACTATCGATCAGTCAGCTGACTCCCCCTAGTTTAAAGCAACTCGTTGGTCTTTTGACGCTGAGTTACGAGCAGGGAATCACCCTTAACGTCGATCATCTCGAGGGTCTGTTAAAACCCACGGGTGCATCACGGAGGATCACTCTATGCCCTCGTGACGAAATTGTTACGGGCTGCCCAACGCTTTCTACTTCTTGGAAGAAGAATTTCTTTTACGTTCATATCGACAGTGCATCGGTTGAGGAGGGTAGCATTCCGTTTTTTACGACCATGCGGGGTCGGAGAGGTAAGTGAATCGAGTTTATACGAATCCTCTTCTTCTTCTTCTTCTTATTATTATTATTATTTTAATTCGTTTTTGTTTTTCTGCAGTGACCAACCCTTTGCCTCCGTATCCCGCGGATCTCCGAAGCATCACCACTTCTCTCAAACGTGGTGAGGTTGGTTGGTGCAGTTTTTCTCCGCAACACGTCCGCCAAGCGATTGCCCTCTTCCGATCTCGACTCTTTGCGAATTCTCCAGTTTTTGAAGAGGATCCGTTTATTGGAGAGTTTATTCCGCATGTTCCTTCGACGAGGAGCGGCAGATTAGGCTTCCGAAAGGATAAAAATCCGGTTGTCGAAGATGATGATTCTGAACGCGCGACTTCTCCTCACAACATTCTCAAGGATTTTCTTGATAGTCAGACGGACGAAGGCGTATGGACAAAGGCGGGCGGGTCATCGACCTCCCATTTTCCGGACATCGACCATGATCAAGTCCCGGAGTTTACTAGGGGATCTGAGAAAGTTAAGGAGGTACGTGTGTTTATTGTTTTCTGTTTCGAGCAATTTTTACGATATCGCTTAATCCTTTTCTTTTTGGTAGGGTTTCCTTATCATGAGCCGAGCCCTAGACAGCCGTACCGCTGAAGCTCGCCTTACCGAGTTTCGAGCGAACGTGGCCGAGAAAGAAGTTGCTCGTCTTCGGGCAGAGGTCGAGGCTAACCAGACCGAAGAAGTGGTCGCAAGGGAGGTTGCTCGTGTGAGGGATGAGTGTGCGGCTAGGTCTTGTCGTGTGAAGGAGCTTTCTTACCAAAGGATTCGTCGTGCTCGTCGTGCGGGCAAACGAGAGGTTGCCGAGGAGATGAAGGCTCGTCGCGAGCGATTTGCAACCGGTTGTTCCGACGCGGAAATTGTTCAACGAGCGCATGGTGATTATCGCGAATGTCGCGGGGTCGTTCATGGGTTATCCCTAACTCAGAACGAAGGGTATTCGTTTG
This sequence comes from Eruca vesicaria subsp. sativa, assembly GCA_932364175.1. Classification (NCBI taxonomy): domain Eukaryota; kingdom Viridiplantae; phylum Streptophyta; class Magnoliopsida; order Brassicales; family Brassicaceae; genus Eruca; species Eruca vesicaria. The sequence goes on from CAKOAT010179822.1 coordinate 56,374, forward strand.
ATAAGGAATTCTCTGCACGGCGGAAAAACCTGAGTCGGGAAAGAGATATGCAATCCGAATTTTTCGACCTTAAGGCGCGCATGTGGGATCAATGGAATCCCATCGTGGTGTCGCCGGATTCGGTCGAAGTTGGTCATGGGATTTCGGACGTGGATGGTGAAGTCGATCTGTCCGCGTTTGATGACTTTGATGTGTGATATTCTTAGTTTTTTGATTTTGTTGTTTTTTTTCCGGGACTGGCCGTTGGTGGCTTTGAATCCCTACCGCTGGGCGGTGTGTATTCGAAAACTTTCTTAATAAAATATTTTCTAAGAATGAAATTCGTGTTTTGTGTTAGATGTAGAGGGAAGAATGCGAGTTGTCATCTCGTATCTAACTCTTTGGTGTTAATCGTCCGATTCGTTAACTCGGGAGACTTTGATTTTCGCGAGTGTTTAGATGTGGGCAAAGAGACATGCCTTTAGGATCTCGATTCATGCCTTGAGACGTTAGCGACCAGTGTGCTGGGTTTAGGGCAAGACCTAGGTTTACTTTTGGATTGGGGCTCTGCGATGACTAATCGGCTTTCGTTTTGCCCGTTGCCATTTTAACCTGATTCCATACCGATTTAGAATCCGCGATAGGTTCTCGGCTTATACGATTCGTCTGGTTGGAACCGAGCATCTCACCGGGAACAATTTTTAGGTTGCCCGGAAGTGTTGACCAAAAGTTTGGATTTCTTTTATAGTGCGCTATTTTATCCTCGTCGGATGTATGCGGACCGATAGGTCGGTGCATTTGTTTAGGACGGCTAGCGTGCTCGACGGGGCGGACTTTGGATAAATATTTTTCTTTGAGAGTTTGGATTTCTTTTATAGTCGCGGACGGACTTTGGATAAATATGTTTCTTTGAGAGTTTAGGCGACGTCTCGCCAGTTCTTTCCGAAAATATTTTGATATGCGGATTTTTATGAAAATGATTAAGTAGTTGTTACTGCGGAAGCGATTTTCGGGATTTGCGTTTTTTTTGATGATAGCGGAGATATTCTAACTTTGTCTTTATTAAAAATTTCGAAAATTTTTCGGTTACAAAGCTAAAAGAAATTTAGTAAAAAATTTTGGGAGTATACGAATACTCGTATACTCACCCACTCCCCCCCCCCCCCCCCCGGTTTTGGAAGGGGGGGATAGCTGAACTCGTCTTTAGGCGAGCTGCCTACGTATTCCTTTCGGAAATCAAGCCATCTCGTAGTTCTGATTGTTTGCGCGAGTGTGCTTGCTCGGCTGTCGCAGACTTCTCGATCGCTTTAGTCGCGGGATCGATGTCTTTGTCCGGGATTGTCTCCTCCGGTTGGGTGGAAGCGATGGGTGCGGAAACTTCTGGTTTCTCGGCCGTCGCTTGCTTTGGGTCGTCGTCTGCGGGCGGTGGCGTGACCTTTGCCCGTTTTGGTTTCACGATCGCGACCGCCAATTGCCTTAGCTTATGTTCGGCCAGGAAGCAAGATCGCGATTGTCTTTGGCATCCCCAAATTACCGCGATTCCCGTAGGCGTCGGGAATTTGATGCCCAAGTGATACGTGGATAGAACTGTGGGAACCGAAATTCACACTTGTCGATTTCCGTTAAATAAGGAAACTTAGGAAAACCCTAATTTTCCAGAGGAACCGGATCTCTGCGAAAGCCAAGGACAAGTAACCAAATAAATGCGGAAAAATATGAAAAAACATAATAAAACGAATTTACAAAGAAAGTCGATCTTATTTCCGACTCGCGTAAGAGCGTTGCGATCGTTACAAGGGTTTAAAAAGGCTTTGGCCGCAGGGCCGTCAGCGAGTTATCAATATGAAAACCTTATACCTAATCGAGTCGCAGCTTAATAACAAAAGACGGAAAAAGATAAGAAAAAGGATTTGAATGATTTCGGACTGAACCTTATGAAAGGCTGCCTACGTACCCCTTTCGAGGATCAAGTCGAACGTAGTTCAGTTGATAGAGCTGGACCAGAGATCGAACTGCCTGGGCGAGTTCGTCTAGTAATTAAGCGCCAGTCATAGAAACCGATCTTGTCGAGAAAAAGCCTAAGTTTCTAAGTGCGGAAAATTCTAAGTGTAGAAAAGTTGTAAAAGTCTCAGATGAGAGCTCTGAAATTCGTCCCTGTGCTTCTGCCCTAGACCTCCTCTTTATATACTCCTCGCCTTGGCTATCCGATCTTTCCATTTCGCCCAGATTTGACTTAAATCGGGAATTTTCCATTCTTCTCG
>CAKOAT010179933.1:0-36346 GCA_932364175.1 Eruca vesicaria subsp. sativa
GACTTCAACTTCAAGAATGATTTTTTGTTCCATTTCGTGTCTTTTGCTGATTTTTCCTCGACGTTGGCATCTGTCGCACTTGACGATAAAGGCATGAACGTCACGGAACATTGTAGGCCACCAGAATCCAGCTTGGAGAATTTTTGAAACCGTTTTAAAGGTTGCAAAATGTCCGGCGTATTCGGATCCATGGCAGTGATAAATGATATCAGAAATCTCAGTTTCAGCCACACATCGTCGAAATATGCCGTCGGCGCATTGTTTTTAAAGGTAAGGTTCGTCCCAATGGTACCTTCTTACTTCTCTGAAGAACTTCTTTCTGTCGTAGTTTTTAAGTTCTTTAGGTTTGACGTTTGCGGCAAGATAGTTTACTATGTCAGCGTACCAAGGTCTTTCGATAAATCGCTTATCCACATCGTGCGTTTCGTGCGTAATCTCTCCATTCTGGGAGATATTATGTCTATTTCCGATTACTTGGCATGCCACAGTTGCGATCGTATCGATGGTGATCTTAAATGAGATGTTCCTTAGGTCAATATCGTCAGTTCCATCGATCGACATGGTGTCACTAGTATCGATCGATTGAATTGATTGTTCATCGATCGACATCTGATCTCAAAAGTTAATGCTTTCAGTATCAACGGCCGATGCAAGCTCAGATGAGAGTTGTATCCGACTGATAAGTGATGAATCTGTGAAGTACACATTTTCAGTCGGTATGAAATCATTAATAGGAATTTCTTCGTCTACTCTTATCCGGGAAATATGATATGCGATACCATTGTCTACTCCCCTCTTATCTTTTATTTCCATATCGAATTCTTAGAGAAGGAGTATCCATCGGTTAAGCCGTGGTTTCACATCTTTCTTTTGCATAAGATATTTAATAGCTGCATGATCAGTGTGAAAAATGACCTTTGAGCCCACTAGATAGTTATGGAATTTTTTGAAAGCATATACTACTGCAAGATTAGCATCTTTTCAAATGCTTGTTGGCATTCTGGTGTAAAATCAAATTTAGTGTCCTTACAAAAGAGGATAGTCAGGGGTCTGGCTATCTTGCAGAAATCCTTTATAAATCTCCTATAATATCCAGCATGTCCTAGAAAGCTTCAGATGTCTCTTATGTTAGTCGGGGGTGGCAGACTCATCATCACCTCTATCTTTGCTCTGTCTACCTCAATTCCAGCTGCGGACACTTTGTGTCCGAGTACGATTCCGTCATTAACCATGAAATGGCATTTTTCCCAGTTTAGGACTAGTTCTTTTCCTCACATCTCTCCAAGACCTTGCATAGGTTGTCGAGACAATTTTTAAAACTCGATCCATAAACTGAGAAATCATCCATTAATACTTCCATGAAGTTTTCTATCATATCAGTGAAGATTGACATCACGCAGCGTAGGAAAGTTGATGGCGCGTTATACAGACCAAATGGCATCCTCCGAAATGCGAAGGTTCCATAGGGGAATGTGAATGTTTTCTTTTCTTGATCATCCGGATGTATCAGGATTTGGAAAAATCCGGAATATCCAACAAGAAAACAATAGTATTGGTGATTGGCTAATCTTTCCAACATTTGGTCAATAAAAGGCAGAGGAAAGTGATCTTTCCGGGTTGCGGAATTCAGCTTCCTATAATCGATACACATTTGGTGTCCGGTCACAGTCCTTGTTGGGATTAGCTCATCTTTTTCGTTCTTAACGACTGTAATACCTCCCTTTTTGGGTACTACGTGGACCGGGCTTACCCAATTGCTATCAGAAATTGGATAGATTATCCCTGCAGCAAGCAGTTTGATGATTTCCTTCTTCACGACTTCCTGGAGATTTGGGTTTAGTCGTCTCTGATGCTCTATGGATGACTTGGATTCGTCCTCCAAATGGATCTGGTGCATACAAAGGTCAGGAGAGATGCCTGGGATGTCATCTAAAGAGTATCCAAGTGCTTTCCTATGCTTGCAAAGTTTATTCAGTAATAGAGCAAGTTCCCCATTAGTGAGATTTGCGTTAACTATCACTAGATAGGAATTGTCCATGAGAAAAACATACTTGAGCCCAGCGGGTAATGGCTTAAGCTCCACATTCGGTACTTTTTCTTTTGTGAGATTTCCAAATGATGGCGGGTGTCGATCGATGTCATTATTCAGATATTGATCGATATCGATCTTGGATTTATCGTCGCCTTTGGTTTCTATACCTGAGGTTCCATGACCAGTCTCCATGAGACGATCGCACTCGTCTGCTCTGTTATCTATGCTGAAAACTTCGTTCTGAGCAAGTATAAGCTCATTTTCCAAATGATCATCCGAGTACGATTTCTCAAAGGTCAGCTCATCAATCTCATATACATAAGATGATTGTTTATCTATCAAAGGAAGTGTGATGATTTTTTCCATATCAAATCTCATAGGGATGTTGCCTATGTTAAGATTTATTCTTCCTTCCTTGACATCGATAATAGCGTTTGCAGTAGCAAAGAAGGGTCTACCTAATAGAATCGGATCCCTTGGTTTGTTTTTGTAACGCAGCACAAAAAATCTGTTCGGACAACGCATCCATCGATTTTTTCAGGTACGTCTTCAAGTACTCCTTCCGGGATCCTAACAGATCTATCGGCGAGAACTAATTGGATGTTGGCTGGTGTAAATTCAGTGTACCCAAGGAATGTTGCAACGGAGTGCGGCATTAAATTTACGCTGGAACATAGATCCCAGAGTGCTCTCGGAAATAGCTGATCTCGAATTGTGCATCTGAGAACGAAACTACCAGGATTGGTCTCTTTTATGGGGTTTCACTCTGGATTATTGCGCTAACCTCTGCAGAAACCATCATGACACTGCGTTTCTCTTTTCAAAAACTCTTGGTTGTCATTACCTTGACATACTGTCTTATTGTTGATGAAATCTTGAGGGCGTCAATAAGTGACATCTCCACTTTAACTCGTTCGAAGGCTCGTCTACAGATTTCATTGTCTATGTTGCGCTTAGTATTAGATTTGGGAGGGTAGGGAGGTAAAGTGTTGTACACCCNATGACACTGCGTTTCTCTTTTCAAAAACTCTTGGTTGTCATTACCTTGACATACTGTCTTATTGTTGATGAAATCTTGAGGGCGTCAATAAGTGACATCTCCACTTTAACTCGTTCGAAGGCTCGTCTACAGATTTCATTGTCTATGTTGCGCTTAGTATTAGATTTGGGAGGGTAGGGAGGTAAAGTGTTGTACACCCATTCTATAGTCTGTCCAGTGGGTGTTGAATTCTCTTTCGAATTCGTGGGGGGGTTTGTCGATCGATATCGTTATTTTGGTATCGATCGACATCGACGGTTTCCTCTCCATCGAGAATGATCACCTGCTCCTCAGTTTCCTTCAATTTTTTATTCATTTCTTTGTTCTGAGGGAGTTCAGATCTCGAATTGCGAAGTAGCACGGGGTTCGGAATGGGATTATTCGTTTCTAGAATTTCAGCATTTCCTTCCGAAGGAGTGCTTTTCCTAGTAGTCGGAGTTAACTGTTTTCCATTTCTCAAGAGTACAGCACTTACGTGACGCCTCGGGTTTGTATTAGTCTTCCCTGCTAGACGTCCTGCTTCCCTCTTGATAGCGATAGCATTATTGGCGATATCGCTTTCTAAACTTCTAATTTGTTCATACAAAGCGTCAAGTTTCTTTGACACTTCATAGTAAGAAATATTCAACTTGGTGTCTAGGTCATTCTTTAACCTCCGATTTCATGTGAAAGCATGGTTTAATCTAGCTTGCGCCCTTCCTTGGTGTGATCCAATGATGGTGTCGTAGTTTTGGGTAAAACTATCTATGTTAAGAATGTGTTCCTGAGGGTTTCCATGTCTAAAGAATGTTTGCTCAATGGATTGGACATTCTTATCGCCTTGGATTATATCAGGTTTATTTTCCTTTATTAAAGAATGAAGTAGATCCAAAGATTGCTTAATTTCATCTATTTGATAATCGTTTCTGGATCTAGCTTCTCTTTCTTTATCTTTATTTTAATAAGATTTACCCATTGCTATGTTTTCAATCAAACGATTTGCTTCTTCAGGGTTCCTGGAGCTAAAATTTTTGTTACTCGCATTATCTAGCGTGATCTGGTAATCCAGCTCGAGGTCTCCGTAAAAGAATTTAAGGAGTTCTGGTTCCGAATAACCATAATGGGTACAATCTCGCTGGTGATTCTTAAATCTAATTGATATCACTCAAATGTTTAACCCTAAGTGAATTACTCTCTCAAATAAGAGGTTCAGTTGTAGTATTTAGGGATTGAATCCACAGGGAACTAAGGAATACAATAGATATAATCTAAATGATTATGCTAGGTTGAAAAGGTTTAAAATAGTAAAGTTTCATAAGCAATGGTAAGTTGCTTAAGAGAATGGATTTAGGTTTGAAACAATAAAAGAAAGTAGTTAGATTCAAGGTTACTATTCAGATAATCAGGATTATAATGCTATAGATGTTTTAATGAATTGCTTGCAAGATATATGAGAACTTTGATTCTTAGATAGATCTAATAGCAGTCGCTAAATAGACACATCCTTTGATCTTATTGCCAGCAATATCGACCGATGTTTTGACAGCGATATCAGACGATATGGGTTGCTGTCAACTGATGACTCTATAGGAGTATCGATCGATATAGCATAAGATCGAATCAAAACTCTGTTCGCCAAAGATCATAGACCGGCTCTCGCATAACCCTAGAGGATCTAAGCTTATGCCAAATGATTTCAGGACAATGATAAACAAGTTAAATCACATCCTTGATCATACTCTAGGTAGCTACTCTAGAGTATGCATTAGGGTTCATTTGGATAATGAATATTAACAATTCTACATTCCATAGTTGGGCTAATCCCTCATAACTATTTGAACCCTAAATCTAACAAAGAGATCCACTCAGACATAGCTCAGAGATTCATGACAACTAGGTAATAATATAAACTCATAGATCAGAGGTTTGAACTTTTGGTTCTTGGAACAACAAATCTCTTTGTGTGTTTCCTCTAGATCTAGAATTCTATAACCTTTAAGAAATTAAGATGAAAAGAAATACTTTATAGAATAGAATAAAGTAACAAGAAAAGTGTGCAAAGCTTTTCAAGTACAAGAGGTATCAAAAGGTATTAGAAACATAAAAAGCATGTAAAAGCACACCTTGCCAAACACAAAGGCAAAAACTATAAATAAGAGTTCCATTAGGTTAAAAACTCGTCAGGGGTATTTTTGTAATATTGGGAAGACTTGGGCTTCAAGTCGGCCAAGTTGAACTTGTTCTCCACGCATCATATCGATCGATGGTACATGGTGTACATCGATCGATGGAGTATCTTGACTTCATCTTCGATAGAAGCGTCATCGATCGATTACATAGAGTGTGTATCGATCGATATGTGTCCTCATTATCTGATCTTCATGGTCATCTCGGAAAACTCTCCTTTAAACTCCAAAAGGGCACCTAAATCATCATTTTATTCCATAGTGCTCCTGAACCTGAAAACATACCTAATATACTTCAAAACATATATAAAACTCATAAAAACATATCAAAACCATGGTTAAAAGCGGGTCAAAATCATGGTCTATCAACTCCCCCAGACTTAACCTTTTGCTTGTCCTCAAGCAAACCATTAGTCTATTTTGGAAGAAGTTTAAAAACAGTAGGGACTTAATAAAATCTTTAGCTCTAAAATCATTACTTCTACTTTGTTGCAAGCCACATCTCATATTACTAACTACAAAAGTACATTATACCATATCCTAGCTTAGCAACCAAATGCATCTAGCCAATCAACTTAAACAATACTGTCTGTCTATCCCCTCTACTGATTTCATTTTTTGCATAAAATAAAGGTGTAGGCTTTACCTTGGGAGTATCGATCAAAGAACACTTGGATTCAACTCATACAAGTTTCAGGCATTCTCATCCTGGTTCCTTTTCTCTCTTTATCCCCCTTCTCTGAATCCCAAAATTTCTTTTCTTTTATGTCAATCCCAATGAACAACTAATGTTCATCTTATTGATCTTTCAACTTCTGTAGTCTCTTTTTGACAAAGTGTAGGCGAATAGTGGGGTCATAGGTAATGTACCTCTCCCTCGCTTCCACAATGTGTGATCATTCATTTGATTTAGAATAGTGGGGTCATGGGTAATGTACCTCTCCCTCTGCCTCTCAGGAAATCATCTCAATCTTTTTATTTTCTGGGGATGCCAAAGGAAGAAGAGAAGGGAACCAAAATTTTTGAGACTTTTACCTTCCAGACTTGCATGAGGATTCTGATCCCTTGTATACCAAGCCCCAAGACAAGCAATAGATGTCAGGTTAGGTTGGAAATCAGCTTTGGTTCTTTCAAATAATCATGAAAAGTGTTGTCATAGGATGATCGGTGATCCACTTTAGCATCTATAGTACTTTCTGCAAGCAACAATTCTAAGAATGGTGCTAAAGAGTGTGTAAGATAAAAGGCAAAAGAAAAAAAATTTGAAATATTTGTTTGTCCCTTTCTTGACTCAATAAAACCAATTTTTGAAAACTTTTTAGAGAGATCAAAAAGGTAAAGTAGCATCAGTAATCACTCCCTCTAGACTTAAATCATACACTTTCCTCAATGTATAACTAGTCGGATTTAGAGCATAAGAAATAATAAATGTGTAACTGATATCGAAATTGTGAACGATATACCTAACTGATGTTTGTATCGATCGATGGTGAGTCACTTCCATCGATCGTCATGGATAGGGATATGTCGGGCGATGGAGACAGGGTCTCGGTCGATAGAGGTAGTAATCGTATAAATATGTTCCTAAAAACAAATAAAAACGAAAGTAATAAGTAAAAATAAAACAAAACTAAGTAAGAAAATACCTAATAGTGAGTTGCCTCCCACTCAGCGCTTATTTAAAGTCATTTAGCTCGACTATGGAGGTATTGTGGCTAGTGAGGTGGGTTGCATGTACTTGTTGGGAAACAAGTATTCTCCTTGTCTTGTGATTCATCAAACCAGGAAGTTAAAAAGCTTCTTGTGGCTTTCTCGCTTCTGGTCATACTAGCTTTCAAACCATGCACTTCAGCTTGGATTCTTTCTAACCATTCTTCTAGGCTGGAAATGCTGTATTGATGATGTCCAAGCATGTTGTAGATGTGTTCTGCATTCAGCTGTGTGGTTTCGTAGTGTGGGGTCTCGTTGATCGATTATGGAGGTTTCATATCGGTCGATGTGTTGTTGGCTTCATCGATCGATGGGGATGGGGCAGTTAGGCTGGCGAGTTGTCTCTTAATATCTGCTACCTCCTCCTGAATATCCTCCACTGTGCACTGTAGTTCTTTAACGTCACTATGTACTGGGAACCAATACTTGTCTAGTAATCTGTAATCTTCGTCTCCACAAAACTCAATAGATTTGTAGATATCTCTTGTGGCTGATTCTAGTTCTTCTCTGGTACAGTAGTCAGGTGCGCGTGTATCAATCAATGGTCTGGGTGAGTCATCGATCGATAGCCTCTGTAAGTGACTCTCGATAGGTGCGTCAAAGGTTATGTCGATCGATATTGATGGTTCTGCATTGGTCGATGGTCGTCTTTGAGATTCGAGTTGTACACGTAATGTGTTGACTTCTTCTTGTAAGGCCTCTCTTTCTTTTCGTGCTAAGTCATTGCTAGATGTAACCCATAGTAGTTCTCCTCGAAGTCTCCATATGACTTTCTCCTGTTCTAGGCCCCATCCTGCTTTCTCACAGTTGTGTTCACTGGTCCTCTCATCCAGCATATCTCTGACTTCTGCTTCTGTGAAGAGCTTGCAATCTGGAACTCCTTTAGCATATTGTTCAGCATGCTCCGGTAAGCAGAAACAAGAGCACCCAAATAGTGAGGCTCTTTTCAGTAGCTTCTCAATGTCTTCTTTGTAGACATGGATGATATCTCCGTTGACCTCTCTGGCATAACCAGCTTCATCTCTGTAGACACAAAATTCATCTTTCTTTTCCCAGGAGAAACGACGAACTCTGTGTTTGAAAGCTCTCTTCCCAATCTTGCTGTGTATATCGGTCGATGCTCGTCGCCATGCATCGGTCGATGCTCGCTGAAATTGGTGCTGATCGTTAGGGTAGCGGGGTGGTTGGGTGTAGGGGTTGACTGGTCCATTGGCCATTTGAAGGATGTCTGCAACGTCTTCTTCGGATATTGGAACGATTCTTCCATCTAGTGCTCGTGCATGACCTTCTGGATCCCTGAAAATACCATATGCATCCAGAATTTGTGAAGTATAATCGAAAGTATGTGTTTGTACCTCGGATTGTGTTGATGTGGTATCGATCGATGGTTGAGCTGGTGCATCGGTCGATTGTTTGTGGAACATGTCGGTTGATGGCTTGTGCTCCGTGTCGGTCGATACGGGTGTTTCAGGTCGGATCGCAGATGGTAGAGGTGCTGTATCTATAGCAAAACTCTCATGATAGCTGCTCGCCCAGCTTCCAATCGAGTAATCTCCGTCTCGTGGTTCGTGTGGGACATAGACTTGTGCGCATTAGTGTTCGTCGCTCGTTGATTCAAAACGTCGTTTGAGCGATCTGGGAGGGGCCATATCGGTCGATGGGGTAGGGTTTTTATCGATCGATGGGCGGAAGATGCAGGAGAAGAAGTTGCATCTGGCCTCGTTTAGGCGAAGAGATCTACCCTTGGTGGCTCCTTCCTCTGCATAATCTGTGTCGTATACATCATCGGTATCAAAATCGCTGCTTGGAAACTCTTCAATGGTCTTTGGAAATAGCAGATCGATTAGTGACATAGTGCATACATCGGGCGATTTCGGGTTGGCTGGTATCAGTCGATGGTGAAAGACTGTCATCGGTCAATACGTCTGGATCGGTTTCGTACTCGGCCATGGAATCATACTCGTGGGTACAGAAACATGTTGCTACGAGTGTTGGTTCTTCATCCTTGGAAACTTGATGACTGGAACAGGATTGTAGTGGATGGTAGGGTTGATGAGGGTGAGACAGAGCTTGTTGGTTTTGAGATCACAAACGGCTCCAACTGTGGCTAAGAAGGCTCTTCCAAGTAGTAGAGAAGTCTTGAAGTTGAGCTTGTTGGCTAGGACATGGAAGTCCGTAGGAATTAGGGTTTCTCCAATCTCTACCTTAAGGTTTCTAACGATTCCTCCAGAGCTCTGCTGAGAACAATCCACAAAGATGAAGGATTCTTCACTAGGCTCTATCTTCAGACCTAGCTGGTCTGCCATAAGCTTGGATAGGATGCTGACTCCAGATCCTGTATCACATAGGGCACGAGGGAACTCAACACCTTTGATAGAACAAGGTATTGTGAACTTCCATGGGTCGCTCTTCTTCTCCAATGTAGTCTTCTTCTGAAAACTGTTTCTGACTTGATGAAACATCCTCTTTATGTCTTCTTCTGTCTCTCTTATTTCTATGAAGAACATCCACAATCTGTGTGAAAAGTAGGCTTCTTCAAAAGGTTTTTTTTTAGGTATTCTGAGAACTCTTTTTCTGAAGCTTTACAAATCCTTCTCATTAGCTTCCCTTTAATAAGGCTTCGCGATCTTCTCTTTCCTTTTTCTGAGAGTTCTTCCAGTAGTTTCCTTTTCTATCTCCATGGACTCAAAGATATCCGTGGGTCTCTCCAAGATGGCTTTCTTAAGGCTTCTAATAGTGTAATATTTCTCCCAGAATGTGTGAATACGTGCACCATATATCTTGGGGAGTTGCACTCGGCGGTGGGGTACTGTGTATCGGGCGACACTGACTGGAGTGCGTCGGTCGATAGCGTGGTCTTCCTGTCGATCGATGGGAGGGTAGTCATGTCGGTCGATGTCGTGCGGTTTGATCTTGACAAGGACGGGTGGATGTTGGGTGACGTGCTGCGAAGGCTTTGTGAGTCATAGTCTGGACGTTACTGCACTCGTACGGGTACTCGTCTAAGTCCATCGATCGACACTCATCAAATTCTATCGATCGATGTACATGGGAACGTATCGGTCGATGATCATGGGGTGATATCGATCGATAGTAGTCGTGAACGAAGTCTCTTTCATCATCAGATTGCTGAATTTTTTCTACTACCTCTTGCCAAAAATCATCATCCAGGATGGCATTGATGTTATTGTTGGCAAGCTCCTGCTTCCTTTGGGATTCTACTGTCTGAAACACCTGAGTCTCCAACTTCTTCATATGGGTGTGTAAACCACTTAGCTCTTTTTGGAGGGTGTTGTAAATGGAATCGATCTTCCCATTGAAGTCTGTCTAGAGTTTCTGCTGACTCTCAAGGACCTTGTCAAGCATCTCCTCCAGTTTAGTATCTTGGGTGGGTTTTGTGGGTTGGAGTAGAATGAGTTTCCATAGCTCCTGTTGTTGTTGGGATTGCTGCTGCTGAAGGTGTTGGGCTTCTGTGAAATCTGGTTGAAGTTGCTTCTCTGGCTTGTGTAGTTTATGTATCCTCCTTGGTTACCAGACCTCTGAAAACAAGCTCCACTAACCCAGTTCACATCTTCTTCTATATAGTCTTCTCCTGCAGTTTGTGCATCCTTCATTGAACAGATCTGCTTGTTAATCAACTTCTGAATGGTATCCAGCTGTGCTTGCACTTCATTGATGTATTCCTTCCCAAGGAATGATGTAGCCTTTATCTTCATGAAGTTCTTAGTGTTGTTGCTGGAGGCTAAATTATCAATGAGCTTCACAGCCTCTTGTAGATTTCTGGTGTTGAAGTTGCCTTCACTAGCTGTATCAAGAGCTCTCTGATAGTCCAATGTGATGCCTCTGTAGAAAGTGCAAAGAAGTTGCACTTTGTTGAAACCGTGGTGTGGGTAATCTCTTTGGTAGGACTTGAATCTATTCCATGCATCTTTGAATGACTCTTCAGGATTTTGAGTAAATGTAGCAATCTTCTTCCTCCATTCTTCAGCGCGTGACTCATCAAAGAAGTTACGCAGGAATGCGTTCTTGATGTCACTCCAGGTTGTGAGAGAACCTGGTGGTAGTTGTCTAAGCCACTGCAAAGCTTCTCCAGATAGAGAATACTTGAAAAGCTTGCAGAGAAGATAGTTTTGAGGGACTCCATTGGCTTTTATGACGGTTATGAGATCCTCGAACCTCTCCAGATGGTCCATAGGATGCTCATTGGACAACCCACAAAAGGGTATTTGTCCTACAAGGGTGTAGTACTGTGGCTTAAGCTCGAAATCTCCTCTCTGAATGGCAGGGGGGCAGATGGCTGATCGGTTGGAATAGAACTGATCTGGACGGTTGTAGTCAGCCAAAGATCTGGCTTGGTTAGCCTCTTCTACAGGTTGAATGATGTCTATAGGTGCAGTCTCTTGCTCATGTATTATCTCCTTCTGAGCGTTCAGCTTCTGACTTGCTGCATTACGCAGGTGACCATCTTGATCACGCGTGCAGGTCTCCATTCTCATCGGTAGTGAGAATAATAGGCGCTACCATGTCTCGCCGGTTAGTATCGCTCGATGTAAGATGAGATATATCGATCGATGTCGGATGAAAGGTATCGGTCGACGAACGGTAGTTGATGTCGAGCGATGTGACGGTGAGAGTATCGGTCGACATTGAAGTGTCTCGGTCGACTGTGGTAGGCAAGTATCGGTCGACAGGGATGTGTTGATGTCGATTGATGAGGAGCGTAGGTCTTTGCGGATGCTACGTTCCAAGCCGTGAGGATCTTCTGAGTACAAAAGGTTTTTGTCCTTGTTGCTTCTAGTACTGCTGGGCATGTACCTGAAAAAGACAAGAAAAAAAAAATTTGGTGTCAGAAGATAATTAAACAATAAAAGAAAAAGAACCTAGACCTAATCAGATTAAATCTAATGTTATCAAAGTTCCCCGGCAATGGCGCCTAAGTTGATATCAATCAAATGTTTAACCCTAAGTGAATTACTCTCTCAAATAAGAGGTGTCGTTGTAGTACTTAGGGATCGAATCCACAGGGAACTAAGGAATACAATAGATATAATCTAAATGATTATGCTAGGTTGAAAAGATTTTAAAATAGTAAAGTTGCAGTTAATAAGCAATGATAAGTTTATTAAGAGAATGGATTTAGGTTTGAAGCAATAAAAGAAAGTAGTTAGATTCAAGGTTACTATTCAGATAATCAGAATTATAATGCTATAGATGTTTTAATGAATTGCTTGCAAGATATATGAGAACTTTGATTCTTAGATAGATCTAATAGCAGTCGCTAAATAGACACATCCATTGATCTTATTGCCAGCAATATCGACCGATGTTTTGACAGCGATATCGGACGATATGGGTTGCTGTCGATCGATGAATCTATAGGAGTATCGATCGATATAGAATAAGATCGAATAAAAACTGTGTTCACCAAGATCATAGACCGGCTCTCGCATAACCCTAGAGGATCTAAGCTTATGCCAAATGATTTCAGGACAATGATAAACAAGTTAAATCACATCCATGATCATACTCTAGGTAGCTACTCTAGAGTAAGCATTAGGGTTTATTTGGATAATGAATATCAACAATTCAACATTCCATAGTTGGGGCTAATCCCTCATAACTATTTGAACCCTAAATCTAACAAAGAGATCTACTCAGACATAGCTGAGAGATTCATGACAACTAGGTAATAATAGAAACTCATAGATCAGAGGTTTGAACTTTTGGTTCTTGGAACAACAAATCTCTTTGTGTGTTTCCTCTAGATCTAGAATTCTATAACGTTTAAGAAATTAAGATGAAAAGAAATACTTTATAGAATAGAACAAAGTAACAAGAAAAGTGTGCAAAGCTTTTCAAGTACAAGAGGTATCAAAAGGTATTAGAAACATAAAAAGCATGTAAAAGCACACCTTGCCAAACACAAAGGAAAAAACTATAAATAAGAGTTCCATTAGGTTAACAACTCGTCAGGGGCATTTTTGTAATATTGGGAAGACTTGAGTGTTGGTGTCAAAAACCGTAATCTCGAAATCAACGTCTGTGATAGCTTCTATAAAAGATGGAATCATTATTTTCCGCAAAATCATTTTATAAAACTCGAGAATCGTTTTATAAAACTCGAAGATCGTTTTATAAAACTCGAGAATCATTTTATAAAACTCGAAGATCTTTTTATAAAAATTGAGAATCATTTTATAAAACTCAAAGAATCGTTTTATAAAACTCGAGAATCGTTTTATAAAACTCGAGGAATCATTTTATAAAACTTCAGAATAGTTTTATAAAACTAGAAGAATCGTTTTATAAAACTCGAAGATCGTTTTATAAAACTCGAGAATCATTTTATAAAACTCGAGAAACGTTTTATAAAACTTGAAGATCGTTTTACGAAACCGCAAAAAAACCGAAACAGCCGTAAACGCGAACTAGTCACGACTAGTTGGCCCACCGGCGAACTAAGCCAAGCTGGCTTAGTTCGCTGATGGGCGAACTAGGAGACACTCGACTAGTTCGCCCACCGGCGAACTAAGCCAAGCTGGCTTAGTTCGCCGGTGGGCGAACTAGTCCCATCACGACTAGTTCTCCCACCGGCGAACTAAGCCAGCTTGGCTTAGTTCGCTGGTGGGCGAACTAGTCCCGTCCCGACTAGTTCGCCCACTGGCGAACTAGAGACTTCCTGGATATCCCGCGCCTCGATCTCCCGCATCCCCGATTCGAAACTTACGTCCTTCGACACGGTCGCGTTCCAAACCACGACCGAAATGTCTCCCGTTTCGTCTCGATCCATCCTATCGTTCGAGTTTTACGATAAAAACCGTAAAAATTTCTTTTCTCGAAAAGAACTCGAGGAAATCGTATAAAACCCCAACGGTTAAACAAAACACCGAACATTGCCTAAACTATACGATTTATTCGAGATTTTTCGTAAAAATCGTAAAAAACGCGTTTTTATAAAAACGTCGAGTAAATCGTAAAAACGGCAACGATTAACCAAAGAAAACGAATGTAGCTAAACTTTACGATTAACTCGGAGAATTTACTAAAAACGGCATCAGATCAGGAAACGATCTCGAACAAAGTTGCAAAACGGGTTTATCGCAAAACGGCCCAGAAGGTCCTAAAGTGCGATAAAAAGCCCATCTCGCGATCTTGACGGAATCTAACCCGAAGATATAATAACGTTTTGACGGTTTACTCGCAGAAGGAAAATAAATGTCAAGCTTGAAGATAAAAGGCAGGTTTGAAAATAAATAGAAGATTTCCGCGGAAGAAAAGGAAGGATCGAGAAAAATGGAAGATTCCCGATATACTCAAATCCGGGCGAAATAGAAAGATCGAACCGTCAAGGCAAGGAGTATATAAACCAGAGGCGTAGGGCAGAAGAGGGGGACGAAAATCAGACCTAAAAAGACGGCTGTTAGCTTAGGAATTTAGGACTTAGCGTTTTGAATAGCAATCTAGATCCTTTAGAACGTTTCGACGTCTAAGTTCTTCAATTCTTCTTGTAACAGTTGTCGATTCTTTCTTTAATAAAATCTTTCATACTAGTTCTTATCTCTCTGTTCTTCATTGTTCATCCATATTCTTTTAAATTGGTTTGTTTTAGTGATTTCCGCAAAGATCCAGGACCTCGGGAAAATTACGGTTTCATCCTAAGTTTCCATATTTGACGGAAAATCGACAGTGTGGATTTTGGTTCCCACATTGGGCTTCAATTCGGCCAAGTCGAACTTGTTCTCCACGCATCATATCGATCGATGGTACATGGTGTACATCGATCGATGGAGTTTCTTCACTTCATCTTCGATAGAAGCATCATCGATCGATTACACAGAGTGAGTATTGATCGATATGTGTCCTCATTATCTGATCTTCATGGTCATCTCGGAAAACTCTCCTTTAAGCTCCAAAAGGGCACCTAAATCATCATTTTACTCCAAAGTGCTCCTGAACCTGAAAACATACCTAATAGACTCCAAAACATATATAAAACTCATAAAAACATATCAAAACCAATGGTTAAAAGCGGGTCAAAATCATGGTCTATCACTAATCTAAGCGTTTCTGAAAGATTCTCGTGGGCCTTGAAGGAATGTGGAGAGTCTATGTCTCGTGTCCCAATATCGAGATTCATCGAAAAATTGGTTTATGAATGCATTGTGGTAATCTTTCCAGCAAGTTAGAGATCCTGCTGGTGTCTGATTTAACCAATTTCCGGCCTCTCTCCCTAAGGAAAAAGGGAAAAGTCTACAACGATTATTATCATCGAGTGTTAGATCTTCCAGAAAATTGATGTGCTCGTGGGGGTGTTCTGAGGCAGAACCCCGTAAGGGGTTCTTTTGTACCAGATGGATGTAATCAAGATGAAGCGTAGATTTATTTGCATCATCCTCTGGTAGCTTAATGGTGTACCTATTGGAACATGTCTTAATGGGGTCTAAGTAGTCTTGCAACTTTTCTGCATCTTTAGTTGAAGATGGATAGCACTCAACAGGGATTGCAGTTCCCTGTTTAACTGTTAAATTATTGGTTTCATTGCTTAACTGACCTAATGGTTCATTTTGGACTACTTTCTCATTAACTAGGTTGGTAAGTAAAAACTTACCTGCTTCCGGCTGGGTTGCGTCGATCGATGCTGGTTGGACTATGTCGATCGATTCCTCGCTCGACATATCGCTCGATGTTTGTGTTACGTCATCGGTCGATGCTAGGCTGAAATCTGTCTTTTCCAGCTTGAGTTCCCTGTGATAGCAGAGAAAGAGGAAAAGGAATTAAGTAAACAAAAATAAAATCTAGACTATATTCTAAACTAAATCTGATGGTAATGAGAAAGAGTCCCCGGCAACGGCGCCAAATTTGATATCACTCAAATTACCCTAAGGAGTGAATTACTCTCATCAAAAGAGGTTCAATTGTAGTACTTAGGGATCGCATCCAGAGAGACTCTAGGATTACACAACAGATTATTTAGTTTTCGAAATAAAGCTAGACAACAAGTTTTAAACAATAACTTAGAAGATGAGCAAGTAATTGCTCGATTCATTGATTTGTTAAGAGGAAAGAAAGTAGTTAGACTTAGGTATTTTCTCAGGTATGACAAACATGCAAGTTATAAAGGGTTTATTGTTCATAGTTCTGGATTCAAACTTTTAAGGTTTTAATCTAAAGAATTAGCTTCTACTGGGTTTCGGGTCAACAACTATCGTTCGATGACCGTGAGAAAGTATCGATCGATGTTCAATGGAAATATCGATCGATGACTCTTTTCTATATCAGTCGACAAGATGATTATCCCGTCAAACGATATTGCTTCCAGGGAGCTTGAGTAACAAGTTTTAAACGGTTCTCTAGTCTTCACTAAATTAACTTAGATTTCAGGTAATTTCCAAGTTCTCACTTGTCCATATTGATCCTAATATCACAGATAAGGGTGATCAATCCTTAACATTAGCATTTATGATGACTAGATGAAATACTATATTTTAAACACCCTAGTAATGGTTCATTCAATACATGAGTCAACCTTAATGAGAAACCTAAATCTAACAAGAGAGACTACTCAAACATATTTATGAAAGACAAAGTCATAATGGTTTGAATAATAATTTAAAGATAGTAATAGCAAGAGAAACAGTAAAGAAATAAGCAAAGCAAGAGAGTTCATGATCTTCTCTGAATTTGTAGTTCAGATCTCTCTCTCTACTCCTAAGGTCTTCTCAAAGTATAGTTGGATGCTTCTCCCCAAATTAGGTCTGAAAAGATCTCTCTAGAGAAGTCTGTCTAAACTGGTACAAAACCCTCATAATATAGCCTAACAGGCGGCCAGGGACTTAAAGTGTAATTATTAAAACTCTTGTGGAGCAATTAGGGCTTCTAATCTTTATTTAATCACTCGGAGGACGTTTGTATCGATCGTGGTGAATGTCTTCAATCGATCGATATTGGTAATCTCTTATCGGTCGATTGTTCTCAACGTATGTCGGTCGATATCTTTAACATCATTTTTCTCATATCTTCATAAAATCTCCATTTTAGCTCCATAATGGCTAGTTTGCACCAATGAGTACCTGAACCTGTAAAAGCTCTAAAAAGACACTAGAAGTATCCTTTTGTTTCCAAAGACATATATAAATCATGGTTGAAAGTGGGTAAAATCCATGACATATCACTTCACGTTGGAGAAGTTGTATTCAACTTTTTTTTTTAATAATTATAGAATTTTTGAACTATAAATTCATAATTTTAATAGAATTTTTTTATAGAAGGTTGTATTTAAAATTTCCAGTACTATATAAAAGTATTCTTTTTGTACTAAATAATTTTTAAATCCGAAATCAAGGATTAAGAGGTACTTCCTATAGAACAGATCTAGTAAGTGGAGCCTCTAACTCTTGTGGTATAGTATTTACAGCTGTGAGTACCGCTATCTGGGTTTGAATCCGGTCACACGTGACGCTTTACGTGGTAAGAAAACATGGATTCTGCAGGTCTTATGTTGATTAGTCGTTGAGCCTAGAAAACCTTAGGGATCACACCATGGTTATTAAGAAAAAAATTCCAAAAACACAAGGGAAGGTTTCAGTGTAGAAGTTTTATTTTGATAATCATTTCGATCGACCATGAATGCCATATACATCACAATTAAAACAATATATATACAACATAGTTTTACAATGAAAATTACATTAATAAACATGTATCCTTTTTTATCTTCTCTTTATTAAATTATTATTTTGAATAATTTGCAAAGTTCTTAAAACAAAATTTATAACGTTTCTCTTACACTATTTAAAAATAATATACTACGCCCTCTGTTTCAAAATGTTTCATGTTTTAACATTTTCACACGTATTAAGAAAAAAATATTAAGTTTAAATTACCAATACACTTTTTTTTGCAATTAACTATTGCCTATAAATTTTAACCAATAGAATTTAAAAAAAATATAATTATGTTTTTTGAAGTTTATAATTTACTATTAATAAATACATTGAAAATCTAAAATATGTGTCTTTTTGAAATTAACTTTTTTCTAGAACTTGGATCTATTTGAAACAGAGGGAGTAATAAATAACTCATCTGAGACTAACAAATCCCATTAATCTCAGCTTTTGACATGAAAGCGTTAATAACACTAATGATTGATAAATTCATAAAGATAAGATATGAAAATATCAACACATATGAATTCGCAGATTATTCTATTATTGATCTAATAAAACTGTATGACTTTCAATGTTTCATTCATTACCATTATAGTTAGATAAAATTACTAGAATAGCACACAATAGTTGGGATATAACTAGAATAACATAAATTTTCTATAAATTACTAGAATATTTTCAGACTCCCAATAAATTACAATAAACACCCTTATTTAATTTTGTTATTGTTGCTACAAATTTTAATTATCAAATTCACATCACTAATTAGGAAATCCACGTTACTAATTAGGAAATCCACGTCACTAACTTATGTGACACGGGAAAATCAACCGTCCCCATATTTCTTCGTCTTTGAAAAAAAACGTCACAACTTTCTTACACCGTCGTTAAACCCTAACTGTTACCCATATTGTTTCGTCTCGAACTGTCTCTTACATTGTTGGTGTCAAAATCGGTCACGACGGAATCAATGGCAAAAAGTCTCCGCAAAAATATAAAAGAAATCGTTTTATAAAACTCAAAGAAACGTTTTATGAAACTCGAAAATCGTTTTATAAAACTCAAAGAATCATTTTATAAAACTCGAAGAATCGTTTTATAAAACTCGAGAATCTTTTTATAAGGCTCGAGAATCGTTTTATAAAACTCGAAGAATCGTTTTATAAAACTCGAGAATCATTTTCTAAAATTCGAAGAATCGTTTTATAAAACTCGAAAATCATTATATAAAATTCGAAGAATCGTTTTATAAAACTCGAAGAATCGTTTTATAAAACTCGGAGAATCGTTTCATAAAACTCGAAGAATCATTTTATAAAACTCGAAGAATCGTTTTATAAAACTCGAAGAATTGTTGGTGACAAAATCGGTCACGACGGAATCAATGGCAAAAAATCTTCGCAAAATATAAAAGAAATCGTTTTATAAAACTCGAAGAATCGTTTTATGAAACTCGAAGAATCGTTTATAAATCTCGAGAATCGTTTTATAAAACTCGAAGAATCGTTTTATAAAACTCGAAGAATCGTTTTATAAAACTCGAAGAATCGTTTTATAAAACTCGAGAATCATTTTATAAAACTCAAAGAATCGTTTTATAAAACTCAAAGAATCGTTTTATAAAACTCGAAGAATCGTTTTATAAAACTCGAGAATCGTTTTATAAAACTCGAAGAATCGTTTTATAAAACTCGGAGAATCATTTTATAAAACTCGAAGAATCGTTTTATAAAACTCGAGAATCATTTTATAAAACTCGAAGAATCGTTTTATAAAACTCGAGAATCGTTTTATAAAACTCGAAGAATCGTTTTATAAAACTCGGAGAATCATTTTATAAAACTCGAAGAATCGTTTTATAAAACTCGAAGAATCGTTTTATAAAACTCGAGAATCATTTTATAAAACTCGAAGAATCGTTTTATAAAACTCGAGAAGAATCGTTTTATCAAACTCGAAGAATCGTTTTATAAAACTCGAAGAATCGTTTTATAAAACTCGAAGAATCGTTTTAAAAAACAGCGAAAAACCGAAACCGCCGTAAAACGCAAACTAGTCACATCCAGACTAGTTCGCCCAACGGCGAACTAGCCTCGTCCCGAGTAGTTCGCCCAACGGCGAAATAAGCCAGCTGACTTTGCCCCAAGGGTTGCGCCAAGGGTTCTTATCGCCTAGCTCGCCATACGGCGCCTAGACAAGCTGAATTAACTCGCCGTACGTCGAGCCGACCATCCCGAGCTTCGATCTCCCACATCCTTGATTCAAGGCATACGTCTTTCGACACGATCGTATTCCGAATCACGGTCGAAATGTCTCCCGTTTCGTCTCGATCTGTCCTATCGTTCGAGTTTTATGATAAAAGCCGTAAAACATTGTTTTCTCGAAAAGAACTCGAGGAAATCGTATAAAACGGCAACGGTTAAACGAAACACCGAATATTGCCTAAACTATACGATTTATTCGATATTTTTTGTAAAAATCGTACAAAACACGTTTTCAAGAAAACCCCGAGTAAATCGTAGAAAACGGCAACGATTAATCGAAACATCGAACATTGCCTAGCTTTACGATTAACTCGAGAAACTTATCTAAAACGGCATCGTATCAGGAAACGATCTCGTCTAAAGTCGTAAAACGGATTTATCGCAAAACGGCTCAGAAAGTCCTAAAACGCGATAAAAAGCCACTCGCGACTTTAAAAGGAAATCCAACCCGAAGATACAACGACGTTTTGGCGATTTACTCGCAGAAAGAAAATAAATGTCAAACTTTAAGATAAATGTCAAGTTTAAATAGAAGATTTCCGCGGGAAAAAAGGAAAGATCAAGATAAATGGAAGATTCCCGATAAACTCGAATCTGGGCGAAATGGAAAGACTAAACCGCCTAGGAAGGGAGTATATAAGCAAGAGGCATAGGGCAGAAGCAAAGGGACGAATTTCAGAGCTCTCATCTGAGACTTTTACAACTTTTCTAGACTTAGAATTTTCCGCACTTAGAAACTTAGGCTTTTTCTCGACAAGTTCGGTTTATATGACTGGCGCTCAATTACTAGACGAACTCGCCTAGGCGGTTCGATCTCTGGTCCAGCTCTATCAACTGAACTACGCTCGACTTGATCCTCGAAAGGGGTACGTAGGCAGCCTTTCATAAGGTTCAGTCCGAAATCATTCAAATCCTTTTTCTTATCTTTTTCCGACTTTTGTTATCGAGCTGCGACTCGATTATGTTTAAGGTTTTTATGTTGATAACTCGCTGACGGCCCTGTGGCCAAAGCCTTTGTAAACCCTTGTAATGATCACAACACTCTTACGCGAAATCGAAATAAGATCTACTTTTTCTTTAAATTCGTTTTATTACGTTTTTCATATTTTTCCGCATTTATTTGGTTACTTGTCGTTGGCTTTCGCAGAGATCCGGTTCCTCTGGAAAATTAGGGTTTTCCTAAGTTTCCTTATTTAACGGAAATCAACAAGTGTGAATTTCGGTTCCCACAGTTTGGCGCTAGAAGGAGGGGGGGGGGGTCGGATTACTTTTACTCATAGCCGCAAAACGCTTGATCAAAACGATGTCTGGATATATGAAAGAAAAAGTCACAACTCGCAAAAAGACGCTGGTAAAACAACTCCAGCAGTGACTACTTGTACAGCCAACGCTCATGCAAACGCTGTAGTACTCAACAAAATCGAAAACCTAATTGCGACTCTTCGCCACGGGAAGAGCGACAAAACAAGCTCACGATTTCTATCTCAGATCACTGAGGGCAACGATAAAATCTATCAAACCCCATAGTGTTTTTCTTATTCCGAGTTGGACAAATCTCACGGGTTGAGCAAAAGACGTTTTCCGAGAACTTTTCGGAAAAATAAAACTTGCTCTCCCAGAAACCGCGGAACAAACCGTAGGTTACTCGCGAAATAAACCCTGGGTTACTCGCGGAAAAACTTTAGGTTATTCACGGCAAAACCCTAGGTTTTTCGCGGAAAACTTCTAGGTTATTCGCGGCAAAACCCTAGGTCGCCCACGGAAAATACCTAGGTTACTCGCGGAAAAAACCCTAGGATATTCGCGGAAAAACCCTAGGTTACTCGCGGAAAAACTCCAGGTTATTCGCGACAAAAACCTAGGTCACTCGCGGAAAAATCCTAGGTCACTCGCGGAAAAATCCTAGGTTAACTCGCGGAAAAATCGTTGGTTATTCGCGGCAAAATCCTAGGTTTTTCGCGTAAAAACCCTAGGTTATTCGCGACAAAACCCTAGGTTGCTCGCGGAAGAACCTTAGGCTACTCGCAGAATCGGGCAATACTATCCAGCCGAAAAGACGGTGAGTTGGCCAAGCAACCTAGCTTGCCATCTTGGCGAGCTGACCAGCTTTCCACCTCGTCCTAGAGGCACTGACTTTTCCCCGAGGGTCCGCACAATCCAACTCATAGCTACGGTGAGCCTGCTCGTACTCTAAACAGTAATCGCACTTCTTTCGTTTCGTCTCAATCGGACTTTCCGTTGAGATTCTACGACGAAAACAAGTCAACTCGACGAATCGAGATCACCCGCGCCAGGCGTCTTAGCTCGCCGAACGTGGAGCTAAACCAGGCGTCTTAGCTCGCCGAACGTAAAGCTAAACCAAGATGGCTTAGCTCGCCGAACGTAGAGCTAAACCAAGTGTCTTACCTCGCCGAACTTAGAGCTAAACCAAGCGTATTAGCTCGCCGAACGTAGAGCTGAACCAAGCGCCTAGCTCGCCCAAGAGGCGCTGACTTTGCCCCAAGGGTTCTTACCATCCAGATCGCCACACGGCAAGCTGAAAGGGTTAACCCGACATGCCCTACGTCGAGCTGAACCAATCCTCGGGTTTCTCTCTCGAGTCTTGATCGCGCTGATTCTCGTTTCGTCTCAATCGGAATTTCCATCGGGATTTTACGATAAAACCGCAAAGACTTGTTTCTTCGTATAAGTTCGAATCAATCAACTAAAACGGCAACGGCTGACTTAACACCAAAGTTGCCTAAACTATACGAGAAATCTGAACTCTCTAAACCCAATCCGGTTTTACGAAACTCTGCCACGCTAAGTCGAAAACATCCAATCATAAACACGTGATTGATTTTTTCAATATACAAAGCGCACCTAGTCGGGCAAATAAAACCAGCAGTACGAAGAAACAATAACATGAGCTCCGATGGTTAAGTCTTCTCCCCGCTCCGATACTCTTGCCGGTAATTCGTCGAAAATCGGTAAGTCAAAAGACAAAGAACAAAGAATAGACGATCCCAAATCATCGATGAAACTAAGGTATGTCCGATTTGAAAATTTTATTAGACTTCTTTCTCGTAGGTAAGAAACGAAAACGTCTTGTAAACTGCCGGGAAACCTAGAGAACTTAGACTTTAGAGGATAGTATAGCATGCTAAGTCGTAAGCAATTTTTGTCTATCTCGATTTGTTGTTCTCTAACCATTCAGACATAACTCGCAAACCGATCCAATCTCTCGTACAACCGAGAAACGATTGCCACGCATTCGAACATACTCATTTCCTAAAAGAAAGAATGAGCTAGAGACGCTGACGTCGTCTTAAAACCGACTCGCTCCAAGAAATTTTCGTAAACTAGACATACTCCAAGTCATCACCAGTCTACCACAGTCTTTAACCAACCCGGATTATCGATCATCCGAATCCTTCAAAGGAAACTCGTCTTTTTTCTTTTCGTCGAATATTTTCCCTCGCGTCGATAAAACGCTTTCTATAAAGAAAACTCTCACCAAAACAAGCAGAAAAATATTCGGACAATGCGACGCCTCGTCAAAATCATCCCAAAAGCAAACGACAATCTAAGAACCGTCTAAACGCTAAAGACTGATCCAAAATGTCTGGGAAATAATCTCGAGGAATATACAGCATCTCTCGGCGCAATCATGCGGTTAGAAAATCTCTCCGAAACTTCAGAGCAAAACTCGATGATTTGCCGAAGTCATAAAGATTTTCTCGAACTTGATAAAGACAAGTATAAGAATCAAAAAATTATACGAGTAATCTTTAGGCATCGAAGCATTGATCTCGTTTTCCGTCAAACAAAGTGAGTCACAGAATAATGTCAAGAACATTTGCGGCGAAAGAAAAATCAAGAACACAAAGCAGCAATAGAGAACACGTCCTCCCTTCTCGCTGACTGATCCTATTGCTGATCATGTGATTCATTCCGTCCGAGAAACCCGCTAAAACATTTTGCGACTAGATATCGGTGAAATAACCTTTGGTAAAACTCCGCGAGTGACTCCAAAAAAACCATCACCGAAAAATCAAAAACTAAGCGGAAAGGTTTCTCGAAAAATCTGTGGAAACATTGTTAACCCAATGCGTCGTGCTGATTTACTAAATTCATCGCCCGTTGTTTACGGGAGAAATCCTTCGTATAGTCAGGATCATGTCATAACAAAGTAACTTTCAAAGTAAACGTAACATGTTTTGCGAAAAGTACTTTCCTTATAGCGAAAACCAAGCTATACGATCCGGCACTGGGCGGCCAATCTAAACTTTGCTTCCTCGCGCCACGATCTGAAAGATCTCACTCTTTAGCCCTTCGGTTCACGAGCATCCGTCTCATTCCTCCCAATTACATCCCAGAATGAAACCGCCCCGCAACCGACTACGCACGAGCTCTACATCGAGCTTCTTAGGTTCTGTCTCCCTCGAGTAAAAAAAAAAAACAGCTTCCATACAATGGAAAGTTTATACGAAACTTTCATCGTATAAATCAAACATACAACGGAAAAACGTTTTCTATAACCACGGGCATACTTGGCATATCAAGCTCGACAAACGCTACTTGGCTATTCTCCGATCATGCTTCAATTAAATGCCAAGTTTACAGACCGACTCGACCTTTTCGATAGCACGAAAGTGTCATGCTCTAATCCTCTACCAAATACGACCTTGGCTGTGCGGCTGAACACAACCTTCACGCAAAGCCAGTACATTCAACGGATAATGCAAACTTGTCGAAAATCGGCTAAGTTCTGTATTCTCACGATTCACACTATTTCCGAAGCAAGTTGCCTACAAAATCCGACGTGTAAGAAAACGCTCGTAACAGAGCTCCTGGAGCCGTACGAATCTCGGAGGGTTAACACTTCACAAAGCACCATAACGAAAAACGCTTCGTTTCGGGGAAACAACTTACGCGACCTCTCGGTCCTAACTGCTCTAACACAAATCATAAAACTACTTAACATCCAAACAGGAATGTACGTTTTAATTGCAAATATCCGCAAACGAACCAAAGTGTTCCTGCAAAGCAGGGTTAAGACAAAACCCTCGCAACACCGCGCAACATCTTCGAGCCCGCAAACGTTCTGAACACGAAACGCGGCATATAAAATAAAAACCAACTTTTGGCACTGCGAGACGTTGCAGACGCCCGGAGAATAGTTTTTCGACAAAAATACCTTCGTCGATAAAGTCATTTTCTTGGAAGACCTAACAGTCCGTCCGTGACTATAAAATACGCAAAACTTCTTAACATACGTATCCTTCGCGAAGGCCCAAACAACGTAAACATCAATCACCTAAAAAGTTTGTTGCTGATCACAACAAACTCGCAACAGTCCTAAACAGACTTAAGTTATCTCGCATATATAGCTCTCGAACACCCGACACAAGGGTAATAGCGCTATAAAAGAAATCCAAACTTTTGGTCAGTACTTCCGGGCAACTTAGAAAATTTTCCCGGTGAGATGCTCGGTTCCAACCAGACGAATAATATAAGCCGAGAACCTATTGCGGATTCTAAATTGGTATGGAATCAGGTTAAAATCGCAACAGGCAAAACGAAAGCCGACTAGTCATCGCATAGCCTCAATCCGAAAGTAAACCTAGGTCTTTCCCTAAACCCAGCACACTGGTCGCTAACGTCTCAAGGCATGAATCGAGATCCTAAAGGCATGTCTCTTCGTCTATATATAAACGCTCACTCGGTTTGCTAAACATCCTAAAACGAGCAAATGAACAAGGCGATACACTAAGGGAAAAAGGAATGCGAGACAACAACTCGCGGACCTCCCTCAATATCAACTCATATTCTTCCCGCTACATTCATACGAATTAAAAACACACTCTTAAAAACACACTCTTAAAAACGCAAACTGATTTTTAATAAAGCCGCAAAAGCGGCAGGGACTCAGAGCCGCACACGGCCAGTCCAAAAACTATAACGGCCACGCTCGGCCAGACCAAACGGCCTACGAGGCTAGTCTCAAGGCCGGCAAAGGTTCAGATGCCATCGACATCAATATGCTCGATAATTCCTACACGACATATAACTACACCATAAAGGTCTTGCTAGGAAACAGGTTATACGAACCTTAACTCCAAAACGAACTACGAAAGGCTTGATCCCCTCAAAAGGGTACGTAGGCAGCCTTCACAAGGCGCAGCCCTAATCTTAAACTCTTTCCGCTCCCTGGAGAGCGGAAAGAAAACTTTCAATGGACCTTTCCAACCATTAATTCCGCCTAACTTAACTAAAACTGGCTAACCACTCGCAAGAACCTTACGCTAAAGGCTCAAGATTCTAGCGAGCTGGGGGGCTAACTGTTGGTGTCAAAATAGGTGACGACAGAATCAATGGCAAAAAGTCTCCACAAAAATATAAAAGAAATCGTTTTATAAAACTCGAAGAATCTTTTTATGAAACTCGAAGAATCGTATTATGAAACTCGAAGAATTGTTTTATAAAACTCAAGAATCGTTTTATAAAACTCGAAGAATCGTTTTATAAAACTCGAAGAATCGTTTTATAAAACTCGAAGAATCGTTTTAAAACTCGAGAGTCATTTTATAAAACTCGAAGAATCGTTTTAAAAAACTCGAGAATCATTTTAAAAAACTCGAGAATCATTTTATAAAACTGGAAGAATCGTTTTATAAAACTCAAAGAATCGTTTTATAAAATTCGAGAACCGTTATATAAAACTCGAAGAATCGTTTTATAAAACTCGGAGAATCGTTTTATAAAACTCGAAGAATCGTTTTATAAGACTCGAGAATCGTTTTATAAAACTCGAAGAATCGTTTTATAAAACTCGAGAATCATTTTATAAAACTCGAAGAATCGTTTTATAAAACTCGAGAATCGTTTTATAAAACTCGAAGAATCGTTTTATAAAACTCGGAGAATCGTTTTATAAAACTCGAAGAATCATTTTATAAAACTCGAAGAATCTTTTTATAAAACTCGAGAATCTTTTTATAAAACTCGAAGAATCGTTTTATAAAACTCGGAGAATCGTTTTATAAAACTCGAAGAATCGTTTTATAAAACTCGAAGAATCGTTTTATAAAACTCGAAGAATCGTTTTATAAAACTCGAAGAATCGTTTTACAAAACAGCGAAAAACCGAAACCGCCGTAAAACGCGAACTAGTCACGTCCAGACTAGTTCACCCAACGGCGAACTAAGCCAAGACCGGCTTAGTTCGCCGTTGGGCGAACTAGCCTCGTCCCGACTAGTTCGCCTAAGCCAGCTGGCTTAGTTCCCCGTTGGGCGAACTAGAAGCTTCCCAAGAGGCGCTGACTTTGCCCCAAGGGTTATTATCGCCTAGCTCGCCATACGGCGACCTGGACAAGCTGAATTAACTCGCCGTACGTCGAGCCGACCATCCCGAGCCTCGATTTCCCACATCCTTGATTCAAGGGATACGACTTTCGACACGATCGTATTCCGAATCACGGTCGAAATGTCTCCCGTTTCGTCTTGATCTGTCCTATCGTTCGAGTTTTATCTGCATTCAACTATTCAATAACATTTAATTTAGATATATACTTTCTTATTCTCCAGAAAAATCCCCATTATATTTTTTTTATTAAAACATAAAATCTCGATTACAATTAAAAATTTTAATTTATTATTAATAATAAAAAACAATTAATTTCTAACAAATAATTCTTATGTTTACTTCAAAAAATTATAAATAAGAATCAAAATGAATTTACTTTGATACAAAAAAATATTTACTTAAAAGTAAAATACTAAAAATTAATTAATATATATATAATATTTGGTTATATTATTACAAATTATACTTGAAATTATACTTGATGTTTTTACAATTAAAAATTTTGTGGGTTCTTTTATGAGGCGTACAAAATAATTAACAAATAAAAAATAATTTGAAAAAAATATTTGATCATTTTTATTATAACATAACATAAACATTAATCAACATGAAACAAATTAAAATGATTAATTATAGCTAATTTCAGTTTTAAATCTTTTAAAATAAACATAATCAGTTATACTATTTTGATTTTCAGATTTTAGCGATTTTTTGGATTTTATCGGAATTTTAAATAATAGATTCATTAAAATAAAACTGGGATATATCGAATCACCGGGTTTTCCAGTTCGACTGCGCGTTCAAATTGAGATTAAAAACGATGATTTGAATGTAAAATGTTTTCAATAGTCAAAATTCTTACTGATTAATAAAACATTTGTAACATTCTTAAGTGTGGGTCAAAATCATTAAATTTAATAAAAAATAAATTTATTTTATAGAAATTTTTTATAAAATATACATCTATAAATATAATTATATTTCAAATATTTTAAAATTGTATAGTGGATCTGAATTTGGATATCCAAACCTAAATTTCACTATATGATCTGGACCCTTGGATATCCGTTTATTCGGATGTATATAATATATCTAATGATCCGGATGGTACATATATAATACTCCCTCCGTTTCAAAATATATGTCATTCTAGGCTTATTTTTTTGTCACAAATTAAGTGTTTTTTTTTTAATTTCGAGGCAAAATTTATTAGTTTTATATAATATTCTATTTTTCTGTTGGTTGAAAAGTGGTTAGGTGTATAGGTAATTGTGTTTTTTCTTGGAAATATGTAAAATTAAATATTTTCTTAATCTGTATGCAAAAACTTAGAATGACAAATAAAGTGAAACGGAGGGAGTATATATATATATATATATATATATGAAAAACAAATAATATTATAACTTTGTAAAAAATAAAACTTGAGTGTGCAGATCTAAATCTAGTTAGTGTTACTTAAAATATTAAGAGAGAATTAGGCAAATACCCAAAATCCAAGCCTATATTAGGCAATTACTCATGATGGGACATAAGAGTAAAGTTTTACATAATTTAGACTTGTTCAGACGATTTTGCCCTTCTCACTTTCTCTTTCCCATGTGAAATATCTGACATCTCTCTCTTTCTCCAACGATTCTTCATTTCTTTCTTACATTCATTTTATTTAAACCACACATATTTTTCACATGACTCTTTTTCACATTCATTTCTTTCTTTTTTTTCTTGATTTTTGTTTCTCATCTACAATTTTATTTGTAAATAATTTTTAAATTTACTCATTTTGATAGAGAAATGAAACTTCAATAATATTTATTTGTTAACATATAATACTTAACGCATGTATTGACATCTACAAAATTTATTAACAACTAACATCTCTGTTAACACTTGTAATACATGTCTTTGTTAACAACTAACACATCTGTTAACATTTACAAAATTTGTTACCGGTTAATGCTTCTGTTAATACATCTGGTACATGTATTTGTTAACAGTCAACACTTTTGTTGACATCTACATTATTTGTTAACAACTAACATAAGTGTTAACATCTCGGCGATTTTAAAAAAAACTTCAATGCTGATTTTTTCATAATGTGGTGAAATTGAAATAGTTTAGATTCAAAAGAATAATAGTAAAATTGTAATAAATTTTTTCGCAACAATAAATTTTTACACAAAAAAAAAGAATTAACATGATAAGAGAGTTTGAGAATGAGAAAGAAGAAAAAGCAAAGGAAGGAGAATGTCAGGAGAGAGAGTGTGTCAGGAGAGAGAGAGAGAGTGTGTCAGGAGAGAGAGAGTCACATGCATGTAAAATAAGGGCAATTTCGTCACATAAAAATGATCAATCACATCATGGACATTTGCCTAATATTGACCCTCAAAAGGGTGTGGGAGCAAATAATGTCAAATATTAAATCATTCCTCTATACTATTTGGTCTGAAAAAACATTTACTTACCAAAAACTAAAAAGTGAATGTTGAAGAAAATGTAAAAGCGTTTGAACTAAGAGTTGATGAATGGAGAAGAAGAGGGACTGGAAAAAATAATTAGGGGACGAAAAAAATGGGAGAAGAAGGAAAAACCCTATGTCAGAGAACAAAGTATATAGAAAAGTGTTTTCTGTATTGATTCTTAGGTCCAAGACCTTATATATATACAAAGGTTTCTTTCCTAAAACGTAGATACACAATATACGATCGTATCAATCATAACTACTATATTTACATATCGTAATACCCTCCCTCAAGTTGGAGAGTGTAAGTTTCGAACTCCCAACTTGATAAGAAACTCTGCAAACTCCTTCTTACCAAGCGCCTTCGTCAGAATATCAGCTAGCTGCATCTTCGTCAAAACATGTTTTGTTGTGAAAAAACCTTTGACAATCTCATCACGTATGAAATGATAAGTAATCCCCACATGCTTCGTCTTTTCATGGCAAACCGAATTAGCTGCCAGATAGATTGCGAAAATGTTATCACAATGAACCGGAATCGGTTTGTCAAAACAAACACCAAACGAGCTCAACAAATTCTTCAACCAAATCAGCTCTTGGACTGTATCTGACATCGACTTGTACTCTGCCTCCGTCGACGAGCGTGAGACTGTGTCTTGTTTGAAAGTTTTCCAAGACACTGGTGATCCACCTAGCTGAATAAACCAAGCCGTCAAAGATCGTCTTGTGACCGGACATGCTCCCCAGTCCGCATCACACCAAGCTGTCAATGTCAAAGGCTGTCCTGCCCTAAGTAATATCCCCTGTCCTGGGTTCCATTTCAAATATCGTACCACACTTATGGCTGCATCCCAATGCTCCTGCTTTGGAGCTTGCATAAATTGTGAGAGAGTATGAATTGCATAGGACAACTCAGGTCTCGTTACTCTCAAATAAATCAATCTTCCAACTAACCGTCGATATCTCGTCGGTTCTGATATTGTATCGCCTTTAACCTCTGCAAGATGGTGATTCTGATCCATCGGAAACGATGCAGGCTTTGCACCAAGAAGCCCTGCTTCAGTAATGATGTCAAGAGCGAACTTCCGTTGACATATGTAAATTCCTGAAGCATTCCGAGCCACTTCTATACCCAAAAAATACTTGAGAAGACCAAGATCTTTCATCTTAAAACAATTGCTTAAGTATGTTTTAAACTTTGCAATCACCTTCGGAGAGCTTCCAGTGACGATTAAATCATCCACGTATATGAGTACATAAATCTGAATCTCTTTTCTCTCAAAGACAAACAGTGAATAGTCAGATACTGATTGCACAAAACCATACTCCTTTAATGCTTTTGTCAACTTCGCAAACCAGCATCTTGGTGCCTGCTTAAGGCCATAAAGCGATTTGTGTAATCGACATACCTTATTCTTATCTTCCACACGAAAACCAGGTGGTAACTTCATGTATACCTCCTCATCGAGATCTCCGTGCAAGAACGCATTATGTACATCCATCTGATGTACTTCCCAATCTCTTGCAGCCACTGTCTCAAGAAAACATCGAATCATTGTCATCTTCGCTACAGGTGCAAATGTTTCTGTAAAATCCTCTCCTTCTACTTGATGATTACCAAACACCACCAGTCTAGCTTTGTATCGTTCTATAGTCCCATCCGCTCTATATTTAATACAATATACCCATCGACAACCCAAAGCCTTCTTCCCTGGAGGTAGGTCCACAACAGTCCATGTGCCATTGTCTTCTAGAGCAATGACTTCGGATTTCATGGCGCCACGAAAGTTTGGGTCTTCCACAGCTTGTCATGCTTTTCAACTGCCGCAAGAAAGCACCTACGACTTTCAGAAAACCGATCACATGAGACAAAATCTTCAATAGGATAACATGATGTCGCATGTACCGTGTTTGCCACGAAATCTTTAAGTCTAACCGACTTAATTTTCTGTCTGTGACCACGACCAAGAGGTTCTTCTACCACTGGAATGTTTTGTACTTCCACATTCTGATCATGTCCATCTCCATTGTTAGAGTTCAAGATGTCATCACCTGCACTAAAATCATCATCGTGTGACATCTCAACGCCATCCAGTTCTTTCACTGGATCATCTTCTTCAGTATCTAGCTCCTCTACACTTGGTTGTGTCGTTTCCTCCATTGGAGTTGGCGACTGCAGAGAAGATTCTACGGAAGGCACAGTTTCCGTCGGTGGACTCAAAACCAGATCGTCTTCTTCGGAACTCACCAGATTCGGTGGAGAGAAATTATATTCATCATTCTCAAACTCAGTCGCTGAACTAGTAGCAAAAGGGAAGTCTTCCTCAAAAAAATTAACATCACGTGAGACTGATATTTTTCTGGTTTGAAGATCATATACTCTCCAGCCCTTCTTGCCAAATGGATAGCCAATGAATATACTTCGCTTGCTACGACTCGCAAATTTATCTCCCCCATGTTTCTGCTCATTAACGTAACATAAGCAACCAATAGTCCGTAGATGTTGTATTGGTGGTGGTCGATTATACAACATCTCAAAGGCTGTTTTCCCTTTCAACACATCAGATGGAGTCCTATTGATCAAGTATCCAGCAGCCAAGGCGCATTCTCCCCAAAATTCTATTGGTAGCGATCCTTGAAATCTTAATGCACGAGCCACATTTAGTATGTGTCTGTGCTTTCGTTCAACTCTGCCGTTCTGTTGAGGAGTCCCAACACACGACGTTTCATGTATTACTCCCTTGTCTCCGAAGAAATCAGTAAGACAAATGAACTCACTGCCATTGTCTGATCGGAAAGTTCTTATACTCCTCTCGAATTGTCTCTCTACTAGAGCAAAGAATTGTCTGATTTTGATAGGTGCCTGTTGTTTATTTGGCAACAAATATAACCAGAGACTTCGAGAATAGTCATCCAGTATGGTGAGAAAATATTGTGCTCCACACAGAGCTGGTGTTCTATAGGGTCCCCACAAATCACAATGCACCAATTCAAAAGGAGTAGTAGTCTTATTCAAACTGATGGGAAACAAATCTCGAGAATGCTTTGCGCGGATACAAACTTCACACGCTTTATTGTTTAAAACACCAGAACTAGGAAAACCAGAAATCTGCAACTTGTCTACAACTTTAAGAGCCGGATGACCTAAGCGCCTATGCCATACATCCTGTGAAAGATGATCCGTGCACCCAACCGTCAGCGCCTTAGCTTCACCCACACTCCTAAAGAAGTACAATCCTCGCAGCTGCTCACCCTCACCAATCAGGATCTTCGTGATGCGGTCCTGGATTGTACAAAGTTTATCAGAAATCTGGAATATACACTGTCTATCTCGAGTCAGCTGTGAGACTGAAATCAAATGACAATCTAGTCCATCTACCAAGAAAACATCTCGCAATTCAATATGTGTTCCCATTGAAACAACTCCTTTCTGATTTGCTACTGTGAATCTACCATCTGGTAACTTAATTCTTATTGGAGCCATAAACCTAATCTCTGTAATATATTCTCTTGATCCGGTCATATGGTTCGTAGCTCCACTATCTAGAATCCAAGTTTCAAAGAACAGCTTACCAGAAAGACGACTCGGCTGTGGCTGTTTTCTTTCCTCCAACATCTCCACAAAAGTTCTCCACTGATTCTCATTCAACCCGCTAAACCCAACTCGATCTGCCTCTGAAATAGCAGACGCACTTGCTCCCTGAGATCCAACTCCAAGAGCTCCCATCGCATTAACCAGAGCTGTCTCCTTACCTCTGGTTTTCATTGGATTCTGGCTGCTCCCTTTGTTCCCAGCCCCTTTGTTTCTAGGACGATCTCCCCACCATGGAGGATATCCAATCTGACGGAAACAATTGTCAGCAGCATGTCCAGTCTTTCCACAACTTCCACAAGTCATGTTTCGGTCTCGGTCTTCTTGAGTGGTTCTACCTCGCTGCTGTGATTGCATAGCGAAACTCACTCCTCCATTCGGCTCGGTATACGACTTGGATCCCACACGAGAGTCTTCCTCTTGTGTCAACGCATTGTACACATCATCAAGCGTTGGGAAAGGAACACGAGATAGCAGAGCTGATCTTGTGGGCATATAGATGTCATCAAGCCCACGAACAAACTCATGTACCCTGTCCTCATCACGTTCTTTCTCAAGCTCCATGTTGAGATCACATGTACAGGAACCACACTTACACCTCTTCAGAGGACGATAATCAGCCAATGTCGTCCATAACTTGTTGAGATACCCAAAGTGTGCTTCAATTGTCTGTCCTCTTTGTTGAGCCGTTGCGATCTCCGTTTTGATCCTCTGTATTTTCGACCCATTCTTCACAGAGAACCTCTTCTGAATGTGTTCCCAGAGACTGCGAGCCACATCATGGTGCGAGAGATTAGTGCGTACGTTAGCATCAATCGTCAGCTTCATCCAAGACACCACTAGTGTTTTGTTAGTCCACCAATCTTCTAAGTCCGGTGAGTCTTGCTTGGGCTGCGGAATTGTACCATCCAAAAAACCAAATTTCTTCCTTGCTACAAGTGCAAGTCTGAGACTAGTCGCCCACTCATCATATTTGGATCCTCGCAGCAACGGTTGGGAGATTACGCTTCCCGGATTGTCACTCGAACTCAAGTCATACGGAGAAATAGTTTTCCTTCGAATCCCAACTACTTCCTTCGACGTTCCTGCTGGAACCAAACTTCCATCGGTTGACTTCTCTTCGGTCATTATGTAT
The DNA here is from genome assembly GCA_932364175.1 of Eruca vesicaria subsp. sativa. NCBI lineage: Eukaryota > Viridiplantae > Streptophyta > Magnoliopsida > Brassicales > Brassicaceae > Eruca > Eruca vesicaria. Next base: position 34,414 of record CAKOAT010179933.1, read on the forward strand.
CACGCAACAGTTTGTTAAGAGATCAAGAAGGTATGATGATCTGTCAACAAAAGGTATAGCAGCTTTGATCAAAGTAGCTAAAGATCGTAGCCGTCAAGGAATGAAACCCTAGTAGGGCTCTGATACCATGTCAGAGAACAAAGTATATAGAAAAGTGTTTTCTGTATTGATTCTTAGGTCCAAGACCTTATATATATACAAAGGTTTCTTTCCTAAAACGTAGATACACAATATACGATCGTATCAATCATAACTACTATATTTACATATCGTAATACCCTAAATCCGATTTACATAGTTCCCGAAGATATAGAGGAAGAGATATTCCTTCGACTGCCACTGAAGTCCATCCTAAGATTCAAGACCGTCTCAAAAAGATGGAGATCAATCCTGGAGTCAAGGAGCTTCGCGGAGAGACGTATGAAAGCTGCGAAGAAGAACCCAAAAATCCTGGCTGTTGGAGATCAGTCGCGATTCAAATTGGACGCAGGGAAGATAGAGGTAGTCTGTTTAGGCGGTGAGGCCGCAAAAAGGCTCTTGCTGACTTGTGAAGGTTTGGTTTGCATCCCCGTTCCAGGTTGCGCCAATATTTTGAACCCTTCCACAGGAGAATACATCAGTTTCCCTACGGGTATTGATCCGGTCACCAGGCGCTTTGATTACATATTCTTTGCAGGTAAATCCATATATATATATATATATATATATATTTCAAAGAATAAATAAAAATATTTCTCTTTGGATGAATCATAAAATCTAATCATTGCAGCCTCATGGTGGAATATTTTCCCTGGATATTGCGCAATGGGATTTGGTAAGGATGAAATTAATGGCAATTATAAAGTAGTGAGGATGTTTTTGATCCTACATTTTATTGTGAGATTCTTAATGTGAGCATTGGAGAATAGTAGCTAATAAAACCGCCTCCTTATCGCGTGGATCTAAGACGGAAGTCGGTGTATCTCAAAGGATCCATTTATTGGTTAGAAATGCTGGATATTGATAGCATACTAGCTTTGGACCTTCATACAGAAGAGTTCCGTGATGTTCCAGTAATCCACAGACTTAGATCAACTAGTGAACCTTGAAAACCGTCTAGCCATAGCCACACCTGGTACTGAACCTGTTTGGACATTAGTGCTATGGACCCTAGATGCACAAGAAAAGACATGGAGCTTGACTTACACCATATATTTACGCCTTTGCGACCTTGAACCTTGTAATGTGTGGTTTAGGCCCGTGGCGGTATGTAAGGAAGAAAAGTTTTTCTTCTGTGATAATAAGAAGAAGTTGTTCAAGTACTATCCAAAGACAAACAAGCTCTCTTGCATCTCGTCAGGCATTTGTGTCATATCTGATTTCTCTTGCAAGAAAATCGGAGTACCTATCTGGATATCACTATGAATACGATGGGCAAGATGATGTGCAGGACAATGTGAAGGGTTCGGAGCTTATAGAAAAGTTTAGATGGATCAAAAAGAGAATGCCAAGTATTTTAATTACCACTACTGTAGTGTCTGCAGTAATTTTCCGCTATTTTTCTATTTCGTCTGCTTCTCGACCTTAGCATTTATTATATTTTTCTTTTCTATCAACTCTGTGAATTGTCGGACCTGTTTTATATTCGTATACTAGGCCAATACGCGTATGCTATAATGGTTTGTTATGAGTTATTTTTTTTCTTCTTGCTATTTGCTTGTGTAGGGATGTCAAAGTAGGGACTGGGCCGCGGGACTGGGCCGCGGGACAGGCCCGTTAAAACCTGTGGCGGGGCGGGTTTGGGCCTAGGAATTGGTTTCCCGCAGAATTGCGGACCTAGCGGGATGGGTCATTCGCGGGATGGGCTTCATGCGGTACGGCCCAAAGAAGACAGCGGTTCGCCCTAAGTACCGCTTTCTTGACTCCATTCCATTTCAGCCGACCTGAAAAAAAC